>JAVXUL010023848.1:0-11745 GCA_035590515.1 Trichilia minutiflora
TTATAAGTGTCAATATTATATTATGATAACTTTAATATAATAAAATTTTTATAAATTATAAATTTATAAAATTATAATAATTATTTAATTAATTTTAACAAAATTATCAAATTTTAATTATTTTTATTAAATAAATATATTTTATTGGGCCCGGCCTGTTAGGCCCAATCACCGGCCCAACCCAAGCACGGCCCGGTTTGGCCCACGAAATCGTCCAAACGGATCGGCACGAATTGGCCCGCGAAACAGTCCAAACGGGCCGACATCAATAAGCCTGGCCCGACCCGACCCGCACATTAATAACACTAACGAGTCGGGTCGGGTCGTGTTAAATTTTTGTGTGCCGTGCTTTTTCCGGCACGATCACTATATGTGCCTGAACCTGACACGACACGGAAGCTTATATGAGCTTCCATCTCACGGGTCGTGCTAATCCGACACAGCCCGTTTGCCACCACTAATGTTATGTGTTAACTCGGGAGAAATCCTATGTATGTTTATTTAATCTATATGTAAAAGGATATAAAAGTTAAGCTTTTAGTTTGCATGTCACTACGAGACTGAGAGAGATGCTTATCTTCTGCTAGTCACACTTCAATAAAGGGGCATTGACAAATACCCCCCTCACTTTTGCCTAAAATCCAATCTCCTCCCTCTTTGAATGGTGGTAAAATCCAGACCATTGATTATAAAAAATGAACGGTTGAGATTTCGCCACCATTCAAAGAAGGGGGAGATTGAATTTTAGGTAAAGGTGAGGGGGTATTTGTCATTCCCCCTTCAATAAATATGAGGTGTGACAATCATGATGTTTCTCCCTCCTCTGGTATAAACCTTAATTCTTAATTAAATTAAACAAAATTTTTTAGTCATTGTAATAATTAAAGAATAATGCAAGAGCAATCAATTAAAATTTAAGATTAAAACATTTATGGTAGCCATCTATACAAAAATTATGACATACTTAATACTTTCTCTATACTTAATCTATTCTCTAATTTTATAATTTTATTTTTTAAATTTAGATGATTTATCTTATCATTATTTGATTAGACGACGAATTCGTTAATTTTCCACATAAATAGTAAACCTTTTAAATTCAAGATCTCAAATCCAAATGTATTGATCAAATATATCATATCAAACTGTTGATCTAATAAGGTGAGTATATATAATCAGCTATGTTACTAGATAATAATTTAATGTTTCTATAGACTCTAGCGGTTTATGTGAGCACCAAACTTTGTCTAGTTCACCCTACATAAATACTAAAACATTATTTATTTAATACTACGTAAGCACTCACTCCTTATTCCCCTTTTACTTTTAAAATGACAAAAAGAAATTTACGCTTTTAATTTATGACAATTTTTGAACTCTAAGACACGTAATAGAACTCGTCATTTACTTGGTTTTTAACTAGCTCTTCTCTGTTACTGCAAGAATGCGAAAACATCAACTGAAAGATCAAACTTCGTAAAACACAGTAAGGAGAATGAGTTTTATTTTAATACTTTTTGTATTGTATTTTGTTTACAGAATGAACTACTTTTCCGGTCGATATTCCGAGCACCATTTTCATTGTTTCGTTCTAAATCTTATTTTATAATTTTTGATATATTAATATTAACTTGTGCTCAAAATAAATATTTTTAATATTTATTATTGATATTGTGCGTTTATATTAATTGATTTAATTTTTTGAAGAATCTGTTTATTTTTAAAAAATATTATTTTTTAGAAAATTAATATTTTTTGAAAAATATTATTTTTAAAATAAATTACAATTTAATTTTTAAGAACATTAATTAAATTGGTACAACCAATTTTATAAATATTCTTATACTCTCTATTTTTATCAGTGTAGTAACTTTTTCCCTTTTTCCTCTCTAAAATAGATAGAAGGAATTGCTGAAATATGGGAAGAATTAAATAAAATAGCCAAAGAAGCTATTTTAAATTTTAAATGGGATTATGAAGGAGAATTTTAGTCTAATTTGATCCGTTTTAGAAAAATTTTCGACAAAACCAACATTGGATCTTATTTTATATTCATGTATTATTATTATTTGATTCATTTTTAAAAAATTTATTTGTATTGATTCTTTATGTCCATTAAATTGTTAATCAATCGTTTCATAATGGGAGTTCTAGTTATTTATTACAAAAGGAAATTAATAAATCAGAACTAATATTCTTGCGCTGGAAAATTAATTGTTATATTTTAATATTTAGAAAATGTGATAACGAGAAGCTTCACTGGCTTTTCAAATCATTTTTTTATATAACTTATCATTATTGATGTATGATGGCCTGCGACGAAAATAAATAAATATGTGTGGTTGTTTATGTTATGTAATTTTTTTTTATATAAATAGGAATCTTGTCTGTTGTAACATCTCTCTTCGAACTAAAACGGGAAGGGTAAATTTTTTTTATACAAGTGGGAATCCTGTCTACCAGAACATCTCTTCGAATTAAAAGAGGACAGGTAAATTTTTTATTGTCACTCTTATAAGGAATTATACTTTCTAAATTCGAACCCATAACCTAATTATCCAAGTCCTATGATCCATATCAATAAACCACACTCCTTGGAAGCTTAATGGTATTCATGTCTCTATGTAACATTATTTAATATGGAATCTAAAAATATTAAAAAATTTAAGAAAATGATCACCTTTTACCTCTATTTTCAAAAGTGACAATATCATAAAATCATTTTAAAAATAAACTAAAAATATTTTTTTTTGGATAAAAATGTCCCCATAGAATAAACATAAATCCCTTTTTTTTTCTATTTTTCTATTTTTTATTTTTTTCTTATTTTCTCCCTTTCTCGAACTCAATTTTCAAACTTTCAAACTCGGAGACACAATTCGATCGATGGGGACACTTCATTCATTTCAACTATGAATTGTTTGTATAAAATTTAGTAGTTTTAATGAAAGGAATATGTATGTAGTACGGTAGATGTTGTAGTTTGATTTAACTTGAAAAAATGACAATATTAATTATGAATAGGTCAAGTTTTGATCGAAAAATGGTTCGTTGTCAAAAGTAGGTATTTAGAAATGTAATCTAAGTTCAAAAGTTTAGATAGAAATTGAGTTTCTAAAGTTTAGATATAAATTGAATTTGGAAGTAGAAATTTAAGTAAGTTCAAAAGTAGAAATTTCACTGAATTTAAAAGTAGAAATTTCATTGAAATCGAAATTGTCAATTTAACTAAGTTTAAAGTAATAATTTAATTGATTTTGAAATTGACAATTTAACTGAGCTTAAAAGTAGATAATTAATTCAATTTCAAAAATTAAAATTAAAATTTAACTGAGTTCGAAAATGACAATTTTATTAAGTTTGAAAGTTGTGTTTCTTGTTCAATTATAGGTTTATGCTTTGTTAAAATACGTATTATGTTTTGTTTTTTCACTTCCTAAATATTGAATTTGAATATGCTTTGATTAAATAATTTTCATGTAGCTTAACTATTTTTTATATTTTCAAATATATGCAGATTAATGATAGCTGGTGTTGGTATGAGGATAGCGACATCCGACCACTTTTGGGCACAAATGGTGATATTGTCATCACTTAGGACATTGGATAGGATAGCATAAAAGTTAATCGAAGTACAAAAAATACTATTTAGATAAATTTGTTTAAAGTATTTTTTTGGAGTTGGAGGATATCAAGTTTTCTAGCAATCTAGTGCATCATTCACCTTTTCATAAGATAGTCACAAATTGCTATATCAACATGATGTAGTTTGTAATTAGTAGGGCTGTTAAAACGGGTTTGGTTTAACGGTCCGGTCCGTTTAACTTGTAAAATAAACGGATTAGAATTAATGGTTTTTGGTCCGCGGGTTAAACGGATCGATCCGTTTAATCTGCGGATAAAAGGACTCAAACCTGTTTAATCCGCGTGTTAAACGGATCGGTCCGATTATATTAATTAAATATTTAAAAATATTTTTAAAAATTAAATATTTATTATATATTGATAATAATAAAATTTTAAATTTAAAAAATTAAATTAAAAATATTTATTGTTATATATTTATAGTGTTTTTATTTTTTTATTTTTTTTAAAATTATAATTATGATTTATTTATTTAATATAAACGGGCTGGCCCGTTTAGCCCGCTAACCTGACGGGTTGGGTTAGGGTTGAGGATATCAATCCGTTTATTAAATGGGCCAGCCCAACCCGACCCTTTTAAATACTTGGCCTGAAATGGCCCGGATCGATTAAGCCCGATCCGACCCGTTTGATGGCCCTAGTGGTAATGCATGACTCTAAGAGAAAAAGAGCACATTCGATTTTCATATAACTTTAAATGGAATATTGATAGGTACAAACTTTGAGATAAATATATTAGACTTGGTATAAGTTCTTAATAATACCTTAATACTCAAATAAGAAAAGATTTTCGTTTGAGGGAGAGCAAGTCAGACTTTGAAATAAGTACACTGAACTTGGTATAAGTATAAGTTCTTGATAATATTGTAATATTTAAATAAAAAAAGGTTTTCATTTGAAGGAGAAAAAGTAAGATCTAAACCTAATGTAAAAGAGATTTCATATATAAGAGATTGTTAGGATGTTAAATGTGAGTGTTTGAAGTGAAAGAGTTTTATATTGAAAAGTTATAAAATAAATGAATAATATATAAATAGAATAGATTCATTAATCCAATTTCTTAAAGTTTTGTATTGGATGAACTTCCTTGATTCTAAAATAAACTTTATTTATTTGTTTTGTTTCTTTATACTTATTTCAAGAATTAAATAGTATATTAACTTTTAGGTTTGTGAATTTCTAGAGGCACAAATTAAATTATTTGAATAATTATTGTTAGAAATGATAATTTTGAATTAAATAGAAAATATTTTAAAATTATTATGAGCCCCATGTTTAGATCCCAAGGACATATCTATAATTTTTTATTTTTACTGTTCATCCATTTGCATCTATCCGATATCCCGTGTGTATGTGGACTTGATTTCACAATTATTATGAGAGTTGAATTGCTTAAGATGAAGTTTTGGGGTTGTGAACGTAGGGACCTCGATGAAATTAAATGTTAGTTTTATTTTGAATGGGACCCCAATGATATTTTTCAGTTAAGAAAAGGATTTAAGAGAAAATATGTAATTCGTTTGAATGAATAGAATATTTTATTCGAATGAAAGGCTGATTGTTGGGACGAAATTTGGAGGAACTCCCTGAAAAATTTTGATCTCAAATTCGTTCGATTAAATAGTAATTCGTTCGACCGAATCGATGGTATCGTTCGAACTAATGTTCGATCGTTCGAACGAAATTTTGTAGAGCTCTCTGACTTCGAAAATGCCAGATTTGTTCGATCGAAACCCAGTTAGTTCGATCGAATCGATGAAAAATGATGAATGTTACCCTCTTCTAGAAGATTATCTTTAAGAAACTTAAGAGTAAAATGATAATTTCATCATTTTTCTATAAATAGAGGGCCAAGGCCCAGATTTCACATTTTTCTTCTTCTTTTCTTCCTCCCCTTCTCCTCTCCCTCTCCCTCACGCACGTTCTCTCCCTGCTCTCTCTACATCTCATTCGAACTCTTGTCACATTCTTGATTTCTCTTTACCTAACATCCTCATTTTCCATTTCTAACTTTATGGGAGTATTGATTTGACGATAGAAACACAAAAAACAAAAAGGGGAGTTAGGGTTTCCAACATACAATTTGGGTTTTTTTGACTTCTACGCGAAATTGAAGCAAACCAACGGTTCTATGAAGGTAGTAGCATCAATTCTAACCCGTCTGTAGCCTTCATTTCGTGTTTTATCAATTTTCGTTCATATGAATTTTACTATTTATTCACAAATTTTCGACTAGTTTTATCACATGCATTGTGATCTTTACGCTTCATTTAGATTGTAGAAAGGTTGGGTAACTCGATAGGATGCTAAAAACAAGATTTTAAAAAATTTGGATATGTATGAACAGTAATCGAGTTATTGTTTTGATGAGGGTGTGGGGTTCACTTCTCAAAATCATGAGACCGAGTCAAAATACGGTAGTTGGGTTATAATGTGGGTTCATAGTATTGATATATAGATGATTAGACAAATAACGAGAGTTTTAATCGATTTTGTGTAATTGTCTGATTTTAGGAAACCCAGGCTATCGTGTATTTTGTGCATACTAGTCATATTCGTATTTTAGAAATATATATGGATATGATTTTTGTATATGATATTAGGCGACGGAGCATGAGCAAGAAATCTGCGTACCGATCCGAGAAACGAGAAAAACTAGGGAGTGTATATCCTCCCTAAGCAGTGAGTGAACATTTTTATGTTTTTATTGATTTAAAATAATTTTGAATACTTTTATGTGGACACTCGATATGCTTTTAAATAATCTTTATGTACATTGCTTTTCTCTTACGCATACTTGTTGATATATGGATATCCATAGTTTGTGAGGATTATGTTTACGCATCAATGGTCGGAGGCCAAGATGAGTTATGTTTGATGGATATGGTAATATATATATATATATTTATGGTTTCTTAACACCTTATTAGATATATGTGACATGTGAATATTGATATCCATTTTGGTGATGATGGCTATGAGGGCCGGGATTGATTACTGTAGTTATAGAAAAGGTAGTCTAGGGTCGGTCTGATAGAGAGGTCGCCTAGATGAATGGAGGCTTTACAGGTGGGAGTGATGTATGGTTGTGTTATTGTGATGATGTGATGGGATTTGACCACCTGTGAGTCTCATCGGGTTAGCCATGGATGTCACCACGTGGCTAATCTGAAGCGAACGTCAGTGGTGGGCTTATTTTTATTTAACAAAATCATGCATCGTTTTACTCCTTGCATACAAAGATATATTTTTATAAATAACATATTTTATTGCATATAAAATTCATTGACGGTCTCAGGATGCTTAGGACCAGGATGATCTTCGAGAAAGGTAGCCAGCTCGTAGAATTTTGGTATATGCTTTGGAGTTTTCAAATTGAAAGAAATATTTTTCATCAAATTGTTTTGTAGTGTATTTGATTATGCTTTACTATTTTATGGATGAAGTATTATTTATACAGGTTTGCCTTTAGTTCATTCATAGAGTATACTCCCGTATACTCACCCCACTCACTTTTCAGTTTCAGGTTCATTTTATTAGCAACAATCGATGGTGGTGATTCTTCTAGGTTAGAAGACTACCAGGTATACATTGGGCATCGACTCACTTAGAACAGTTTATAGTCCACTGGTGTCGGTCATTTACTTTGTTTTATTTTCTGGATCTTTACAGATTGTAAAAATGATTTTATAAGTCATGTTCAGCATTGTTTATATCAGTTTTGGAATATACATTTGGATATCTTGTGGAATGATTTATGAACTGGTTTCTTCATTTCGAAGTGTTTGTGGAAGGTTATGAAAATATTTGGAGTTTGGGTGTTTGGTTGGATTGATTTTTGAAAGTGTCACATAAACAATTTAAAACAGGTTTTGTAAAGACCTTACAGGCTCACAGGGTGTGTTCTGATAATTGAGCACATCTTAGGAGTCTATAACGATTGTCACATATGAGACTCACGGATTGGGGTCGGACAAATATATTTACGAATATCAAGATCTATTTTAAAACCTATTTAATAAAAAGAGATTTTAAACAAACAATTTATGAAAACATAACTCATTTTGATTTATTTAAAATTATGGCCTAATTTATTTGAAAAAACGTAGGATTGACCAACCCTTCCAACAATTATTCTGATTATGAGTAATTTTAAAACTGTCGGTGAGTTTTTCTATATATAAAAAATAATAATCATGTACTAAAATCATTCTTTATTATAAAAATATTGAAATGCAAGATAGTTTATTAAAGAAAAACGGTTTTGTCATTGACGTTGGTCTCAAATAGTCACGTGATCATATCCATAACTGTCCTTAATATCTCATACATATCTCACAAGTGGACTAACTTTATATCACACTGATACCAACCTCCTTCTTATACCTGTTTCACCTATAATTCACTCGTCTAGACAGTCTCTACCTAAATCTGTCCTAAGTTATTAAATCAATCCACTCACCTAAGAGACTTTTATCTAGGTCTATTCTAAGTTATCACTATGTAGTTATAATTTTGGCCCCTTCAACCACATTACCATATACAAATCAACCGGTTCTCTAGCCTCATTATAGTATAAAATGATTAAATTCACATAAAATCCATGCATATCGTATTTATTATAAAATCAATAACCATTCAAAAAAACATTATTATTTTATATTCATAAAACAATTAATATAAATCATAATAATAAAACAATATCATTTATCATTTATCCATAGTCATGTAAAATAGTAATATAATTTAATAAACAAAACAAATAATATAAATCAAGATCATAATAGAATATCATTTATCCCAACTCATACTTGGCCTCTAAAGCTCTTACACGTATCAATCATAATACAGGCCATTATACATTTATTTATAAAAATGAGATATAAAACAATAAAGATTTAAAACATAAGATATAAAATAAATTTGTAGCTTCCTAATACATTGAAAATATTTAAGTTTGATAAACATTCTAAAAGAAATGAAAACAAGTTAAAAAGGGTTCACTCACACGTAGGAAGGGTAAGCACTCCTTATATTTTCTCTATTTCACGTAGCTCTTCACACACATACTTGAATCCTAATTACAGTTATTTTTCAATAATCTCATCAATATCTATCCATCAAATAATATTATTAGCCTATGTGTAATAATTATGATCTATTAATCTAAGTTTCTTAATCGACAACTATCCTTTGAATTCAAATTCATTTTCGATCATTTATCCAATTTTCAATAATAAAATCCTATAATCAATTCATAACTCAACAATTATTGGCAATTCAATTTCAATTTCGACTTTTAACTCATTACCTTCTATAACCTCTTTAAACCTTATTTTAATTTTCGACAATTTAATATCATATTTACTCATTCTCTATACTAAATAACATAATTTAAGTTAATTTAGTAAAATTAAATCTAAATTTATAAAAATCTTAAACATACAGTAATTATAATTTGTAAAAATCAATTTAAATATGAAATTAATGTTAGAAAAGTGCTAAAAAATCTTATCAATAAATTAATTTTAATCCTAAGAAGCTTTAATATTTATTGATTATTAAAAATCTTTTAATAAATAGTAAACCCTAACTTTTTCTTTTTATTTCTTGACCAAAGCGACAAAATAAAACTTGTAAAATGTAAAGGATATTGTGTTCTAGTGATTTAGAGTAAGAAACGAGAATTTAATCAAGAGACAATAAAAAAATTGGGAGAAAAAAAGAGTTGTAAAACATTATGAGGGAGGGGTTCTTTAATCTTTAGAAGCAACCACATAGGGAAGGAGGGGAATGAACGATTCGAGGGTTAGACCCCTATTTATAGTACTTAAAGAAATTATCAAATACCCTTAAAGAATAAAAAAAAAATTCTAAAAAAAGGCAAAAATAAAATTTTAGGATATAAAATACACATTCGGTATCATTCATCAAATGAGAAGGGAAAATTAGCCTTAAGACTTGCCTAATATCCAGTGTCAGTTATCATTTCTGGTCAGAACTAGCACATGTTTGGTGGTAGTGTAGTGGGTCAATTTGAACCTGGTTTGGCTTAAGATTTTCAATGTTTTGACTTTCGTCTTTTTCTATTTTTAACATTATTTTCTCTCTCATTTGACATTTGTCTTTCTTTCTCTTTTTTTTTTTTTTTTGCTCAACCATCTCTTTATCCTCTTTAAGCAGTAAAAAGCTGTTAGTCAATTCCTCATTTTAATTATTAAAAATTTTATTTTGAAAATCAAGTACTTATCAAAATTTAAAATGGAATTTCTCTCTAATTGAAGCATTTCTTATCAAAATCCTTTTAAATTATATTTTAAGCCTCAATATCATGATCTCTAATCATTAATCATATTCATACAAAACTTTTGATAAAATAATAAAAATATCTCTAATAAATAAAATAACTCAGATATCCCTAATTAATAAATCAAGATATTTCATTTTTTTATACAAACTTTATCTACAAATCAATGAAATAATTAATATAATAATATTATATTATTATCATATAATTTATTTTTTTTATAAACTTTTTTTTTGCATCTTAAAAGAAAGACTAATAATAATAATAATATAATTTTATCGCATTTGTTTATACATAAAATTTTATATGAAAAATATGCATCCTTGTCACAACTCAATATTTATTCAATTACATTGATAGACCAACTTTTGAAAGTTATCCTATGAGTGAAAGAAAAATAATTGTGTGAATTAAGATCGAGAAAGATTTATATGCCACAATGACGTGGCTTGGTACAGAGGAAAATAAACTAAACTAAACTAAAATAAAAATACTTTAAATAATTTTATTATTTAAAAATGCTCAAAAGTTTTATTTATCAAATTTCAAATTTTAATTTATCTTTCAAATATTTGAACCATACACGGTAATAAATATTTAGACTTTTAAAATTTAATTTAAAATATATTTTAATTTTATTGATTGAAAAAATACTCAATTTCACTCTTCACCAACATTTTTCCTATTTCAAACGATTTTTGAAACTCCGCTTCAAAAACTGTTGGAGGTGTTCTGAGGTTTCGGTCTTACACATTAGATGACAGCCACCCTATAATTCCCTGGAGCTGTCACCTTGCTACCCCAACCTACTATATCACCATCTCCTATATAAAATCATCATCCTCTCCTCCAAACAAAAACTATGTGTGACTTAATCCCCTCATTGAAGAAGAAGAAGAGAGAGAGCCAAAAGAGAGAGAACTGGAAGAACCAGAAGAGAGTGAATGAGGAAAAAGAGAAGAAAGGAAGGTACGTAAGCAGCTTGAGAGCAACCTAAGTCCAGTCACAAATATAAACACACAAAAAACTCATCAACCACCATATCACCACCGTGAGTCACTCAATGCTTGGTGTATGAAAATCATCGGACATTTTCTTGCATTAACATTTGGCGCCATCTGTGAGAATACTTACAAAAAGCCATATCCCAACCGAATCAAAGAAGATGGAAGAGTTTCTCTCAATTTTAAAAATTTTTTTTAACCGTCACAGTCATCGTTTTTGCTTGTAACCTTTCATCCGACCATTGGATTAATTTGATTTTTTGGTGGAAAGAAGTTTACTTATCAATTTACAATCTGGCCAAACGGATTGTATTAATAATCTTTTTGGTAGAAGTTCTGGTAGATCAATTTTGCTGCAAGAATAATCTGGTTTTCTATTCGTTTTGGGAGCTTATGTCTATCGACGATCTCTTCTTCTTCGACTGTCAGATTGACTCCAAATTTTAACAGAAGTTAAGTCCATATATGTTCTTTATTTGGACTGTTCATATTTGAAGAATAATACTCCATTACAGATTTTGAAGTTTTATAAAATTTTTGCTCTGTTTAACTAGGTTTTTTCAGATTGTACAGCCTTTCAACTTTATTACTTATCGTTTTATTTCACCGTTGGATTGAAACGAAATTTTTTCTGCCATATCGTGGAATGTATTTGTTCAATTTCAATGACTGGATTTATAAGAAAAATTGCTAGTGGAGAGATCGATGTTTGGAACCAGAGGTAACCTGTAATTTGATCATCCAACGAACTCCGAACATTCAACATCTTGTTTCTTTTAATTTAACCGT
>JAVXUL010023869.1:0-11744 GCA_035590515.1 Trichilia minutiflora
GTGAATATCTGGCACTGCTCCCCATACAAGTAATGCCTCCAAATCTTTAATGCAAAAACCACTGCAGCTAACTCTAAATCATAGGTAGGGTAGTTTTCTTCATGCTTCTTCAGCTGTTAAGAAGCATAAGCTATAACCTTTCCATTCTGCATCAATACACAACCAAGGCCCTGCCTCGAGCATCACTATAAACAATATATCTACCTCCTAGCGTAGGGAGTGTCAAAACTGGTGCCGAAGTAAAACAATTCTTCAGAGTTTGGAAGCTCTGCTCACACTGATCATCTCACTCAAACTGAGCCTCCTTCCTGGTAAGTCTTGTCAGTAGTACAGCCAACAAGGAGAAATTCTCAACGAATCTCCTATAATACCCCTCTAGTCCTAAGAAGCTACGGATCTCTGTAACATTCTTTGGCTGTTCCCACTGGACTATGGCCTTAATCTTCTTTAGATCCATAAGTATCCCACTGCCAGACACAATATACTCCAAGAAATTCACCTCTTTAAGCCAAAACTCGCACTTAGAGAATTTAGCATACAACTGTCTTTCTCTCAAGGTCTGAAGCACTATCCTAATATGTTGGACATGTTCTCTTTTATTTCTCGAATACACAAGTATGTTATCTATAAACGTAATGACAAACTTGTCCAAATACGGGTGAAAAATCTGATTCATCAAATTCATGAATGCTGCAAGTACATTGGTTAATCCAAATGGCATAACCAAGAACTCATAATGGCCATACCAAGTCCTAAATGTTGTCTTGGGAACATCACTCCCTCTAATACTGAGCTGATAATAACCTGATCTCAAATCAATCTTGGAAAACACACTCGCACCCTGCAACTGATCAAACAGATCATCGATCCTCAGCAATGGATACTTGTTCTTGATGGTCACTTGATTGAGCTGTCTGTAATTGATACAAAGCCTCAATGTATCATCCTTCTTTTTCACAAACAAAACTAGTACACCTCAAGGTGACATGCTTGGTTTGATAAAACCCTTTTCGACCAAGTCCTCTAACTGGGCTTTCAATTCTTTCAACTCTATGGGTGTTATACGATAAGGTGGTATCGAAATCGATGTTGTCCTTAGCACCAGGTCAATACAAAACTCAAACTCTCGATCAGGCAGTAATCCAGACAATTCTTCCAAAAACACATCGAGGAATTCTCTAACCACTGGCACCTATTCCAGACTAACTACTGGAACTGATCTATCAATCACATGTGCCAAATATGCCTGATACCCTTTCTGAAGCAATCTTTTAGTCTCTATAGTCGATATGACACAAGAAGGAAGTATCCTCCGCTCGCCCACAAAAATAATCTCTGGCTCTCCCGACCGTCTGAAGGTCACCACCTTCCTAAAATAATCAATCGCAGCAAAATGCTGTGATAACTAGTCCATACCCAAAATGGCATTAAAATCTTGGATTCCCAACGAAATCAAATCAATCTCAGGAGTAGCATCACTTATCCAAACCTCACACCGACTAAACACGGTGTTTTATAGTAATCTCTGCCCCAAGTGCGTATAAATAATCAACTCTGGTTCTAACGGTGCCAGGTCTCTATTAACATGCCGTCCAAATGTAATGCTAATGAATGACCTATCTGAACTAGAACAACCAAAATGTATGCTAGATGATAAAAAATCATCACCATACCTGTAATCACGTCTGGATTAACCTGACCCTACTCTTGGTTCATCGCAAAAACTCGAGTCTAAACTCGGGACTGATTCCTCTGATTACCCTAATGAACGGACCTACTTCCTGATCTAGCCTGACGAGCACCCGAATACTGTGGCTGAGGCATAGGTTACTGTGCACCAGAAAATCTCATATCTTGCCCTGGCTGGCTAGCTATCTCTGTTGCCCTCAAACTGGGACAATCTCTCTTCATGTGACCCACTTAGCCACAATAAAAACAGTGGAGAGGTAATCTGCAAGGCCCATTATGATACCTCCTATAGTTAAGACATCGCCTACTGTCAGATGACTTTCTGTCTGATCGCCATGATCCTGAGGCAGAAGTACCAAATCAAGATGATCTCTGCTCTCTAAGGGAAAAAGGTGAAGAAACCCTAGAACTTGTTGACTGGCCGCTCGAAGATCTACTACTGTGGCTCTTCTTAAAAGACTGACCTACTGAAACACTGAGGTCCTTTCTCTTCTGAAATCCAACCCTGAACCTTCTTTCCCCAATCAAAAACTCTGTTCGAAGGGCTAATTGCACTACCTCCTTATAACTCTGCCTGCCTGTCATTGGCATTCTGTCTTTGATTTCTAAATTCAGCCCTGCCTCAAACTTAGCACACAAAGTTTCCTCAGTGACAAGTTCTGGAACAAACTCTACCAACTGTCTCAGCTAAGTCTCATAATCTGCTACTGAGCTACCCATCTGTCTCAGGTTCATGAACTCTTGCCTTTTCTGGTTACTATAGAAATACATAAAATACTTCTCCTGAAAGGCTTTCTGAAAATCTATCCAAGTAGGCTTAACACTCAGCCTCAAGGATATATTCTGCCACCAAGTAGCAACACTCTACTCTAACAATCTGGTAGCCACTCTCAGCTTTTCCTCATCTGACAAATCAATGTCATCCATATTCTGTTGCATCGTCCTCAGCCATCTACTTGCTTTTAGAGCATCATTGGTTCCACAAAAAGGAACACTCCTAAGTTCCCTCACTTTGTTAATTAACTTGGATAACTTTTTCACTAGCCGAGACGATTCAGCTTGGTTTGGGTCCGGCACTAAATTCTGTGCACTCATAAATGCCATGAATGTGTTCCAAGTCTCCTGTGACCAAGGGAAATGACCATTCCCTTTAGGATTCTGTGTCTATGGTGGAGGATCCATAGGAACTTACTCCTGCTCATAAGCAGATGGTGGAGTATGAGATGATGCCTCCTGATCATCTCTAATCATAACATTCCTCCGTGGTCTAACTCTTTCCCTCTCGGGTTGTGGTAGCATTCTACACAAAAATCAACATAAATCATAAAACATAATTGACTCGACTCAATCTATGGTCTACTGACACAATCTCATTAAAATCTTTAATTTGAAAATCTCCAAAATCGAAATCGAGAGAGGTCGAAAATAGAAAACATAACTCACTCACAAAACCAAAAGCTCTGATACCAATAAAATTGTCACGCCCCGACTCTAGTCAGCCACGTGACAATCGTCATAAATCCCAAAAACACATCCTATCACTTAGAATGCACTCTTAGAACCTGCAAGGCATTGGTACCTGTTTTCAAACTCATTTTTCAAAAATAACATAAAATAATATAGAATGGAAGATTTTCAAATATACATGTATCACATATGTGTTTTCTCAAAATACATTATAAAATACTCTTGGTCAAGCCAAAATACATCAAATCATTTTATTATAAATTTTTTACATACAGTGGACCATAATATAAAATCTTAAGTCGAGTACATGAAAAATGGGCTGAAGTCTCGCTTTAACTATACTACACTGCGCCCGACTACACTAACTTAAAATGGGAAGTGAGGGATGAGTATTTGAAAAAATACTCAGTGAGTAGACAAATAAACAAACTAGAAAACAAACCTCAAACACTGATTAGGAAACATTCTCGTAATCATACAAATCAAACATAGTGAAATGTGGTATTATATATATGTCTAGAAAATCGATTTAAACTTAAATATGTATAGCCCCTCGGTCTATAGGTTCCCACCCACTTCATCTGAGCTGTATGGCCGATCCGCAACCCTGGTTGGGGATGTGTGTCCATATCTAATATAACAAAACAAGGCTAGTATGCTTTAGCCTGGATATTTGGATTCCACCCATCCCATCTTGGACTGTATGGTCAATCCACACTTCAGGGTCTATTACATTCCACCCACTCCATATGAGCTATATGGATAATCCTCACCGCTAGGTCTATTGGATTCCATCCACTCCCTAAGAGTTGTATGGTCAATCCTCACACATAGATAGTAAATGACATGGCACATAAAAATCATAAATCAATATCAATGGCCCATCAGGGCAAATCAAATAACTGTTGACTCACTAGGCCAAAAATATCATATGTGGCTCACAAGGCCAAAATAATAAACAAGACATGTTGGCTTATAAAGTCAAATCAACAAATATGGCACCCTGGCCATTACACTCAACTATGCCACATTCACGTATATATAAATAAAATGCCCTCCGTCCTAAAATTTATAATATCATCAAGCATAACCATAATAGGCCTCCGGCCTTACATTCATGCCAATCTAGGTTTCACATCAAACCTATCTATCACAAACAGGGACCCTCCCGGCCACCACACAACATATATCCAACGCCTCCTCATTTCAGTTATGTATCCATATACATACATTCATATATATATATATATATTCACATGCTATCATCTCTAGCATTTTATTCATTTATAAAGAACAATAAATGAGGCAAAGGGAAAGGAATGTCCACTCACTGTCCTGGGGTGGAAAACCACCATTTCGGTATCCTCCTCGTGACAGAGATCCTCCCGTCTCGGCTGTTGCTTCTAGATACAAATACAAACACAGATTTATGATTTAAATAAGTGTGCGTGTATAATGCAATGCATGCTCATACAAATCTCGCACTCTTCTCTCTCTCTACCCTTTCTCTCTCTAAATATACAGTCCTTCATAACCCTGCTCCTAGAACTCGTCTTTCTCATCAGTTTTAGCACCATTAGCTATCAAAGCCTTCAAATCTGTCGATGTCGATGATAAATTAGAAAACTCCCAATTTCTAGGGTTTCATAAACAGTAACCCTAAAACCTATTCTTGCGATTCATGTACATCAAAGGCTAAAAATGAAGAAATGAGCTAAGGGATGAACTTACCCAAGATGGTAGAAGTGTTCTGAGTCCCTCTTTACTCGATTCTCTTACTCAGTTACTGTTCACCATCACCATTTCTTTGTGATTTCTCGCGAACCGTTGCATGAAACTCCGATCAAAGGAGATTTCTAAGTTCTGGTGTTGATTTTGAGTTCATAAGAACTAAAATCATGGAGTTTGGTTGAGAAATGACTGAGATAAGTTTTTAAGAGTTAAGAGAGAATGGTTCTATTATTTTTGGTAGAGAGAGAAGCAAAGAAATCAAATCGGGAAGACGATCCCCCTGGCCGACGTATATAGGCTGTGTAATCCCCAAAGGTGTCGATACGTTTCAAAACGTATCGATACCTTTGGCATTTTACCTGTAATGTATTGATATATTAGCTTCAACGTATCGATACATTTAACCAAAATACTGTTCACAAGCCTGCAAGGTGTCGATACCTTTCTCAACGTATTGATATCTTTCGTCGCAAGCGGCTTCATCACCGTCACCAACGTGTCGATACCCTTGCCAATGTATCGATACGTTTGGCACAGTTTACTGTTCATCATGCTTTTAAGGTATCAATACCCTGTTCATCATACCTTTGGCCCTAAACAGTAAACGTATCGATACCTTTTCCCAAAAGTATCGATACCTTGTCTCTAGTTCTCCCTCTGAGGATTGTTACTTCAAATGGCCATAACTTTTAGCTCGGATATCTGCTCGGAATCCATAATATATCAATAGAAAGTTCTCTCTGAGCTCTACAAAATAACAAGGAACTTTTTTTAATTAGAGATGATTTTAGAGTCAAAAATCTAATTCTTTCTCGTAAGCTCATATCCTACACCATAATCTTACTCAAGACACATTCTTCAAGTTTTATATCCTCTCGTGTATAATCTAAACATGATGACATGCACGAAAACTCTTGAGGGATTTACTATTAGGCCCATAATGCTAAGGGATAGGTTTCACATCTCAGGAGTCATAGATAAAATTATCCTTACTCTTGAGTGTTAATATTGAGACAAATGAGGTATTTACGATTTTTCAAGCTCAGGTTAACGTATATACGAGGTAGCCTCATCTTTTGTGTAGGATACGATCTCCCTTTAGAGCTTACCTTGACCTTGTCTAGTTCTCGAAGATATTGTTACAACAAAAAGAAATATAAAATTCAAATTTACGTATACTTTACAATGGTGATGCATTATGTGACTCAATTCACTCAGTCCACTAAATTTTTTTTTAAATAAAATAAAACAAAATCACATATAAAAGAAATCTCATAAACTAGTTTACAAAATAATTTTAAACATTTCAAAAATCTTTTAAAAATACCGTGGCTCTAATACCAATTTAATTGACACTCTTTGATTTGTGGGTTTCGCATGTAACAACCGTTACAAACTATCTATATGCATTCTAAGATCCTTGAATACATATGAAGAGCCTGTAAGGCTTCTTATTATCTGTAAACAATTTAAAACACTCCCAAATAAATTCATTTACACAACCTAACTGCTTTCATGGTTTTCAAATCAATTTTAATTTATAATCAGACTAGATTTAACTTAAAAGCAATCCAATGATCATTTCATATCTTAATAAAAATATAAATTTATAGTAAAATAACAACACATCATTTTAAGTTAAACAGTCCATAAAAGAAATCAAACATCCATTAATCTAATACAAAACAGTTTTAAAACAAAATTTTTTTACTCTCGAAACTTGTAATATTCCTCGTTTGAATCAAAGTATCAAAATCTCAAAAATTGAACACAATCCAGTTGACCAAATGAAAAAAGAAATGTGAGTCGAGTATAGGGTTTATCCCAATCCATAAGATCCTATACAATCACCACCACCAAGTAGAAACAGCTAAGCTTAAATTTTCTAAAAAATTGAGAAGAGTGGGGGGAGAAGGGGAGCATATTGAGTCTACTCCATGAGTGAACTATGTAAAAATAAATCAAAATTTATTTTAAATTAGTAAAATCACTTAATAAATTTATAACAAATATTTTAAAGAGAATTTAAATAAAAATGATATATTTTGTTTAAAAATATAGCCTGTAATAAAATCAATGGACTGACCATCTTTTTCAGTAGTTATTCTGACTCTGATCAACCTCAAAGCCATCAATGAGTCTTTTTCTTTATTTTTTATGAATTAAAAACAATGCTCTTTTAATAAATAATATTTTTTAAAATAAATAATGTGTGCTAGTTATTTAAAACAAAATTGGCTTATCACTAACGTTGTCCGTTAGTGTCCTCGAGTAGTCACGTAGTGACAACCATGATTATAATTGATGAGATTCACACATGGTCATAACTCAATCACATAAAATCATCTCATATCACCCATACACCTACCTCACTTGTGATCTCCACTTACGTAAGTAGCCTCTTCCCACCTAGGTTACCACTCTATAACTATGTAACAAATAAATCTGGTCCTCTTGACTGTATCACCTATATATCCAATCCAATCAAATTCAAAATAATAATCACAAAAATTATTTAAAATCAGTCATAATAAGTTAAGTATAATTCAAATTATGTAATCATCAATTGGCCTTCGATCATAATTCAAATACTTCAATCCTAAAACAGTCATACAACCATATACATATAAAACAGAATAATAATAACAATTAAAAATCTTACTTCCTAAAATATTTTAAACATTACATTTTTAAAATGATATTTAGAATAATTAAAAACAAATAAAATAAGTTCACTCATAGTACACTCTTTATGACTCCTCTTACTGCACAGGCCTTTGAAGGTGCTCTTTGTGACTAAAGCATATATAATTATATATTTATATCAATACATTTGTACTAAATGAGATAGCTATGTGTACATGGCTATATATATCCTAATCTAGTTTTTTTCTTAAAAGTTTTCAAATTCTTCACGAAAATGTTAAATTCTAATTATCTAATTGATTCTTACTAATGGAGTCTCGTGATAATTTGTTTATGCTAGTTATCAATAAATTCTAATAAGTTTTGAAAATTTTATCAAATATAACTATTTTGCCATTTCTCCTTGTTTTTGAATTTTTCAACCATTCAATTTTCTATTAATTTATTTTATCATTAATTACACTAATTTCAATTCAATTTTATAAATTAGGCCTGAATTCTATAAAATTCCCAATTGTATAGTTTGATTATTGTTTATTTAAACCCTAATCTCTTAAATTCTGAAATTTTCGTCGAATTGATTGTATATAACATTTCTTTACTTTTTAATTAACACAAATTTAAATTTAAATTTATTAATTAGAGCCTAATTTAAATTAGGTAAATAATAATCTAAAAATTTAAATCCTCAATTTTATAAAATTAAAAAATTATATAAATAAAAAAATCTTATCAATTGATAACTGAGGACCTTACAAAACTTCAATTTAGCTTTAAAATCAAAATACCCAAATTTTATACTTGAGACACTGTTTAACCCACTCTAAATAATGCATAAATTAAGAAAATAATAGTATCATGTTGAAGAGGAGAATGAGATTAGTAAAATTATATAAAAAAATAATAAAAAAAGAAGAAGATTGAAGAAGAAATGAAAGAAAACAAGGGAGAATTTTTTCTGGGTTCACGTGAGGAGGGGAGTGTAGGAAATTTGGGTAAGAGAAACATTACCGCCACATTTTATGCTATACATTTAACTTGATAAATATCAATTGAATCCCCAAATTATTTAAAATTTGAACAAAAAGGGTTTATAATTTATACGCTACATTCGTACGTACCATATATTTTTTATTTTATCAAACCATTTTATTGTAACCTGTAATTCTTTTAATTTTTATTTTTAATTTTTTTATTACTATACTCAACAGTTCATATATTTGTATAAGTTTCTAATTAAAATAAAATTACAATAAATTATAACACAAAAATTAAAAATTACAATAAAAAATACATATATTGCATACAGTATACGATGATCCACCTTATATGCATTATTAGGTAGATGATTAAATAGGTTATTGATGCTATGTAATATAAAAATAGATATAGTTCTAATACGCTGTAAGTTATAGGTTAATTTATATTTTGCATTCTTTGTCATATTCCATAGTTCAAGCCAGTTTGAGGAAATGGGGGGTAGGAATGATGATATGAATGCAATGCTTAATGATATTCTTTTGGCAGAGCAAGCATTTACCTCTAACCCTGACAATGTCGATGTGTCAATGCTTAAATAGTATGATGAGTTGATAAAAGAGGGACAAAAAGAATTATATTCTGGTTGTAAAAGTAATACTCAGTTGACATTTCTTATTCGATTAATCCATCTTAAAGTTCTTAACAAGTGGAGCAATAAATCATTTGACATGCTGATGCAATTGTTTAAAGAAGTGTTACCTGAGCTAGCAAGATTTCCAAAGTCATATTATGAGGCTAAAAATTCTTTAAAAGCTTTAGGATTAGGATACAAACCGATTTAGGCTTGCAAAAATGATTGTGTTTTATTTTGGAAAGACAATAAAGAAGCGACATCTTGTCCAGAATGTAAAGAACCTCAATGGAAGTTTATTAAAGGCCAAAAAAAAGTACCTCACAAGATTTTATGATATTTTGCATTGACACCAAGGTTACAAAGATTATTCATGTCTAAGAAGACTGTTTCATCTATGAGATGGCACAAAGAGGAGTAGAAGGATGAAGATGATGTGTTATAACACTCGGCCAATGGAAAAGCATGGAAACACTTTGATACTAAGTTTCCTGAGTTTGTCTCATGGAATGTTCGTATCGGATTGGCAATAGATGGGTTCAATCCATTTAGGAATATGAATACCTCATATAGTATGTGGCCTGTGATTGCGATTCCTTATAATATGCCATTATAGGAATGAAATAGCACAACTTTATGATGTCTCTACTTATTCCTGGACCACGAGCACCCGACAGAGATATCGATATATATATGAGACCATCAATTGATAAGTTGAAATATTTATGCGAATATGGTGTTTTAACATATGATGCTGTTACAAGAACTAATTTTAGGATGAGGGTAGCTGTTATGTGGACGATCAATGACTTTCCAGTATATGGTAACTTGAGTGGATGGAGAACAAAAGGCAGAAAAGCTTGCCCTGTATGTTTTGATTATCCTACCTATAAGAGATTGAGAAGCAAAGGTGCTTACTTGCACCATCGACAATTCTTGCCTTTAGATCAAGTGTGGTGTCGAAATAGAAAGCACTTTGATGGACATGTTGAAAATTGAGCTAAACCCAAAGAATGGTCTGGTGATGAAATCTTACAACAACTTCAATTGCTTGGGGATGTCAAGTATGGAAAGTATGCTGAAAACCCACATGCGACAAAGGTTCCCGTAGAAGGGTTGAATTAGAATAAATGCAGTATTTTATGGGAGTTACCGTATTGGAGGAAACTAAAATTACGCCATAATCTTGATGTGATGCACATCGAAAAAAATGTATGTGATAATCTATTAGGCATGATTCTAGACATTCCCGATAAAATCAAAGATATGTACAAGACATATAAAGACTTGAAAGATATGGACATTCAAAAGAATTACACATATATTCAAGTAGAGGCAGAGAATATAAACCAATAGCCACATACACGCTCACAAAAGAGGAGGTGAGTGGTTTTTTACAATGGCTGTGAGATAAAATTTTATGGAAGGCTACACAATGTAGTGAAAGTTAATTACCTTTTTGGGTGAATGTGATTGGTTTGACCTTATTTCAAATAGAACCATAAAAATAGAGCAACATGTGATTACTATCGACCTAAGTCGTTTATGGTATAAAAATTAACGATACGTGTTGGGTGATCAAGTAACACAAGTGTATTATCTTCAAGATACCAGTAGATGTTGGTCATGGCACGTGATCCAAAATGTCCATCATAGGCATGTATGGGATGCTTCAGAGTTAGAGGATAACGATGCCCAATACGAGGCTTAACAATAAGAAGAATGCAAAACTTTCAATATGTTTACAAATGAGGTCACTCTGGATTTATGAGACCAAATGTAGGTGCACAGTTTATTACAAAAAGTTCAGAAGAGCCAATGTCTATAGATGGTGGTTTTATAAAAGTTGATAATGATGAGGTTTTTGAAGAAGATTCTACTTTATGCGAGCCTGTCAATGATGATGAAGAAGAAGATTTTGATTCTGAAGCTGATACTAATGTAGAAATATAATATATACGACTTTGTTTTACTAATTGTTCATATATTTCTTTTATCAAGATACCTTAATATTTTTATAACATAGATCTATTTTGTTTGTTTGTTCATATATTTTTTATTATGATGTGTCTCAATATTTTTCATTTATAAGTCAATCTTATTTTATTTGTTAATGGTTTTGCAGATATGGGACTGAAATTAAAGGAACCACTTCGATCTGCTGGCAACCAGCATCTAGTGTTGGCAGATATCGAGCCCTCCCACCCGACAGGTAGTACATTGCCATCTTCAACTACCAGTCCTAATACTTCTATAGCATCATTACAAACAAAGGTAATAGGTAGTTCCCGTTGAGCTTCAATAAGTAAAAAACTCATGACTTTTTTATTTATATTAGAAAAAATAATCTATTCAATGCTAATCAATTTATTTATTTTATTTATAGGTTCAAGTGCAATTGAATTAGCAGTCAGGAGTGGACGAGGATCAAGCAGAGGGCTCGTGTTCGATAAAAGACGAAAGACTTTAGGTACGGGTGATGAGTACATAAAAGTGTATGTGTGTTAAGGGTTAAATTTATTATTTTACACTTAAAGTATGATTATCTCTCTCTATTTATGCATATTTCTAGTTTTTGATATAAAATGTACTTTGTTTG
>JAVXUL010023880.1:0-11743 GCA_035590515.1 Trichilia minutiflora
TGTCTATCATTGGCATGAATTTTTGTTAAAGGTTTGATTGTGAATTGATTTAAATATATTTGGCTCGAATTGTGTGCATGAAAATAAAGCAAAGCTTATCCATTTGGATTTAAGAAGTGTTTTAGAGAGATTTATTCCTCGTATAAATTTATAGAAATGCATAATGATCTTGCTGTTCTTTTATTGCTCAGAAATTGGATTTTGATGGTTGAATAATCTGGTTTCATTTTACTGGAACTAGAATTGGAATTGCTGGTTGTGAGATGAATGCTTAATCTTGACCCTAGTTCATGCTTGAGGACAAGCATGTGATAAGTATGGGAGAATTTGTTAACATGTATTTTATTCATATTTTCCTTACTTATTTCCCTCATTTTATTATGATAAATTGAGTTTAATGGATGGATTTTATATAATTTATGTTTTTGTGATATTAAATAGGATCAATGATGAAGAAGAAGTTGAAAGGAATGAAGTTTTGATGATTTTTGAGCTAAAGAAAATCTGGCCAAAAAAGTAAAAAACAGTGTCTGTTTTCTTTAGTTGCGAGACTAGCCTTGGGCACGGCTAAGGCCATGGCACGGGAAAAATCTGGACTTCAGGATTTCATGATTTTGATGAGTCAGCTCAGCTTGAAACCTGTTCTGGTGCTTTTGAACTTTATCTTTTGAGAAGATAAGTTGCTTATGAAGTCTAGAAAAATTGAAACTCTTGAAAAACTAAAAGATTACAATTTATAAAGGAGAAAAACACTCTTTTTAAGAGAAGAATTCATATTTAAAAGGGAGACTTCCAGAATTTTCAGGAAAGAACATGGAAGCACAACAAACGATGAAGAACAACGACGAATTTTTCAAATTTGTGCTTTCTTTGTTTTACATTATGAAGAACTAATTTTCTTTTTTAGTTAAAGGATAATTAAGGATTTGTTTTAAGGATTGTGAGACCTATGGTTAATGTTTAAACTTGTATTGATTCTTGATATTTATGTAATTCTATACTTCATGCGTATTAATGTTGATTTGTAGATCATAACAGTTTCTGTTAATGATTCAGTTTGTAAATCATAACAGTTTCTGTTACATGATTCGACTTGTAGATCTTAACAGTTTTTGTTACATGATTTGATTAACATTATATGGCTATATAGAACTTCATATCCGTAATTGTAT
Organism: Trichilia minutiflora; assembly: GCA_035590515.1. NCBI lineage: Eukaryota > Viridiplantae > Streptophyta > Magnoliopsida > Sapindales > Meliaceae > Trichilia > Trichilia minutiflora. Next base: position 1,173 of record JAVXUL010023880.1, read on the forward strand.
GATTTTCTATAATGTGGAAAAGGATATCCTGACAAAATAACTTGGGATTGCATAATCTAATTTAAACGAATAGCCACTTGTGTATTTGTTGGTTAGAATCGAGTTTCTCTAATTCTTAATGCTATCAATAAATTAAAATTTAAGAGCTTCTCTAGGTTTGTTTGTTGGTTAGAGAACAATTATCCCGCTTAACCTAATTGTTTACAACGTAAGGAGGAATTGATTATGCAGGGCTTACCGGTAACTATAACTGGTTTATCAAGATAATAAAAGTGTCTTAACTTCAATGATCAATCCACACTAACCAATCTGAAAATTATTCCTTTGACTAGATCCTCTCAAATCTGATTTTCTCTTTTATATCTCCTTTATATCATCGTTAAGCTTGTTGCCATATTTAGTTTTATTAGTTGTTATTGCCTTTCAGCTATAGAGATTTTATTTATTTGCTTAGTTGATTTATTTTCTGGTTTAGAAAGATCTAAAAATCATCCATTCTTTGTGGATACGACCCATTCATCACTATCTATAAATTTATTTTTAGGATTGAGCTAGTAATTTTATTTTTGACGGATTCGACAACCGATCACAGGTTTTATAAATGTCTTACAGGCTAACAGAAAGTATTCTGTATGATTGAATACCTCTTGGAAGTCTGTGACTATTATCATGTATGGGATCCACGAGTTGCGATGTGACATATTTACTCACAACTCTAAGGTGAAGAACCACCCTCTTGACGTCCTCCTCACGTTGGAGACTTCTAATCATGGCTGTCATACCTGAATACATTTATATACGAGGTTCAATAACCTTTCACATAATACACTCGGATTACAAAATGCATGATGTACATGATTGTAAGTACAATGCTGTAGTACTTTTTATTACTCATTTATAAGCAAATAACCCTCTCTCTCTCTCTCTTTTTCTTTCTCTACATAGTTAATCTTCTAGTTATGCACATTCTTACTCTACAAAGGTTATTTTTAATCTTTTTAACACTAAAACACACTTAAATATCCTAATTTATCAATCCAATTGATAAATTAGATTTTGCCCAAATTCTAGGATTTTTGGGAATAGTAATCTAACTATTCTTTACTTGATCCATACTTTAAGATAACTCAAATTAAGAAGATAAACTGAGAGATATACTTATCTAAACTGGTAGATATATTTTGAGCCCCTCTTTGCTTAGTTTTACCTCTCAATTACTGTTTACTTACGACCCTTTTCTCTTGATTCTTCACACATCGTGGAATAAAACACTAATCAAATGGTATTCCTACGTTTTGGTGTTGATTCTTTGAGGCTATTTTAAGAAGAACGAGAAAGATTAGTGGAGATTTGGATTCTCGCTATTTTGGATCAGAGAATGGAAAGAAGACTAAAAAAGGGACGAAAAGGAGGAGAAGTGGAGAGGAAGAAACCCATGTTCCCATATATAGGAGGCTTTGAAAATACCAAAATGTTTCCCAAAACCATGCTTCAGAGTTTACCACGTCTCCAAGTATAAATACTTTAGCTCAAAAAAGGAGGTCATTCAAGTTTGACACGTTCAAAGTATCGATAATTCTCCCCCAAGTATTGATACTTTTGTACAAAATATGGGTTACATAGTATCGTCACATTCCAAGTATCGATATTTTTTCAAAAGTATCGATATTTTCTATCGAGAGTTGGGTTTCAGGTTCGTTTTGCATCCCAGAGTATCGTTACTTTTCTTCAAGTATCAATACTTTACTTCATTATCTACAGTGATCCTAAAGTATTGATATCTTCATCAATAGTGTATTGATACTTGTTCTTTACTATTCATTACAATTCCAAGTATCGATACTTAGGTTTTATTGTTCACTATAATCATAGAATATCGATACTTTTCTTGACGTGTATTGATATTTTTCGTGCTAACACAATATAGTAATACTTACGTGCCTAAGTATCGATACTTTCAGTCGTTAAATAGCGTATTATGTTCCAAGTATCGATACTCATAACTTCTCAGTGTCCAGTATCGATACTTTTGACTGTGCACACATTGATACCTTTTCACTTTCATCAAATGAGGACTGCTACTTTCAATACTCATAACTTTTGATCCTCCTCACAGAATCCATAACATATCAATGGAAAGCTCTCTTATTCTATATAAAACATATCAACAGAAAGCTCTCTTATTCTATATAAATAAATAGAAGAAATCACTGTTGAATTATTTTAACGTTAAAAATTCAGTTTTTTCTTATTGTTGAATTATTCAATATTACTCAATTCTTTAATAAAGAATTTTTAAACCAACAAACTCTTCTATGTGAGAACCATATAAAATCACACATATACAAATAAATAGAAGAAATAATCATAATATCCACATAATCAAAGAATAGGGTTCATATCGGAATCTGGCACCCAAGTATAAATTTCATAGTCGATAATTGATTGAAATTTTTTACAAGTGTACAGAGTCAATCATAGTAATAAAACTAAGAAAAGTATTTTAAGGTGTCAAACCTAAGAGAACAATTGACTAACTGTATTTTAATAGATTGAATTATGGAATAAAAATAAATTCTTACAAAAATTAATCTAAAATTATTGAAATAAAAGATACAATGATAATAATTAACTTAATTTCAATAAATACAAAAGTTAGGACGTCAGGATTCACCTACAGAAAACTACTATTATAAAATTAAGAACGTAACAATTTTGAATGTCATTAATTAAGTTATCCTTACTAATTCTTTTTCAAAATATTAAGATAGTACTTAATCAATAACAATTATCCATCGATTTTTAATTATTAATTAAGATATTAAAATTAAAGTTAACTTGAGGATATCACAAATAACTAAATATATATTTATATTAAATTATTTATGTTTATTTTTTTAATGCACAGTTTATATTTCATCTGTTGGTATTTTATATAAACTCAAAAATTATTCTTAGGGTGATTAGGCACAAGAATAATAATTAATCTAAAAAAATCAAAATATTAATAAAAAATTAAATATATTAATCTACTATTAAAAATAATATAGAATAATCCTTAAATAGATTACAATCTTAAATCTAAACAAAAAATTTAACCATTCTTATACACAATAAAAATTAAATTAACAAATAAAAATAAAAAAAAAGAAAAACTTTGTCAGTTGATCTTCGTTATATTGCTATTCTTCTTACTTAAAAATTCAATCAAAAAGATCTTAAAATATAGAAAACAAATGTTTAGATAATTAGAATTACAGAATTATGTTTTGCATAAAAGGCGCGATGAATCTGCCCAAATTTCCCAAAACCGATGCTTGTTCCTCGAGTGGAAATATAAGACAAAAATTTCTTGCAATTGCAAATCGGTTCTAAATGAAAATAAAAATGAAAATTGAGAGCATTGAAACAATTGAAAGTGAGGCCACGGTAATTGATGTCCATTTGAGGAGGGAGAAAAAAATACCCAAGAATGGAATGTTTTTTGTAAATAAATTAGACGTCGACCCCATGATATTTTGAGAAGATGCCAAAGGTGAGCCCTGGGAAATTTTGAATCAATCAATGAAAAGCAATTAAAAACCAATTGAAAACCAGTGCCAGTCTCACATTCTTTTGCAAGTCAGTTGAAAACCAGTGCCAGTCTCACATTCTTTTGCAAGTCAGTTCTCTTATGCTTTTTTGGACTGCTTTTTCACCCTAAAATATTTGTAATTCTCCCAACTTTTCATGAAATTATTTGTATAACACAAAAATTTATGGTTAGTGTAGAATTATTCCCAATTTAAATATAAGATAAATTAAATTAACATGAATTAAATGTACAATATATTTGATTTTTTTTTAAAAATTTGACTTATCAATAACTCATTCAAATTGACGCTTATCCTTTTTTATAAGGTTCATATTCGATGTCCTACATGTTAATCTTTTTTATACTGATAACTGTTCGAACTTACTTTGTCAAGTATAGGTTGACCCTCAACAGCCATACCCTTAACATCCATACCTTCAATACTCATATCCTTCATTACGAACATGTGATCATCCTTTAATGAAAAATAACAATTCTATAATATTGATTAAAAATACAAAATTCGTCAATTTTCATAAAATATGAACATATACAAAAAATCTCTCTATGAGAGATCATGCACTTCATAACCAATACAACTAACTAAATCATCATCACCATACATATCATAACTCAATCACCTGTAACACAACTCAATCATAATGAGTAAAACCCAATCACAAAGAAATTAAAAATAAAAAAATGTACAAACCTTTATATTTGTAGCACTATATGATTGCATTAATTGTCATATTTTTTTAATGAAATTATAAAAATTGTCCTCTTATCATTAGGCATGCTTCTCTTATCATTGCACAAACTCATCAAAATTCCTCTTCAAAGTACATATCTCACGTAATATATTTTGTGATCATTAGAGTACGTCATGTCGCTCAATATTTAAGATGAGTAAGACGCAAAATCTTATAAGGGAGCATTGTCTACCATACTTATTAAACCCTTGTCCTCTGATGTCTATACGTGATAACCATCACAAGCCCTTAAGGTACGTTTCAATACCACAGAATGTATTATAAGCACTTGTAAGATATCTCTGATATCTATATTAAATTCAATATATATTTTTCATCTCAACCATGATCATAATTATTCATAAAAATAAATAATCATCTATCATTGTAATTTTATAAAACATTTAAAACATATTTAAATCTTAAATATATTTTCGATCCACAAAAATACATAATTATAATATATATTACAATCCAAGAAAATACATAATTGTAATATACATATATTCTAGTGGACTTAAGAAATCTAAAATGTGAGTATAGTAAAGGAATTCTACTAGAATGCGTAAAGTTTCAATATGCCACCACTACTGTGACCACTCAAATTCTACTTAATAACATGAAATTATAGAGTATAGAGTATAGAGTAAAGGAAGTAAGTATACTCAATGAATAAACAATTATCTATAATATAATAAGTAAGAACGCATATCTATAGTTAAGGGTATTTCTGTCACTTTCATAAACTGCATAATTTGGTATTATTAAAGTCAATAGTATTATAAGGTTTCATATAGAATTTAGAAAGAAAAAAGATAGTAATTGATATCAAAAATTAAATGAGAACTCGACCGTGATAGAATTGTAGAGCAAAAGGCATTCGGTTAAACGAATCCTAGAATTTATTCAAATGAATAAATTCTATCAAACGAAATGTATAACTCATTCAACTAAATTAATGACCCAATAGTTTTCAAGGAGCCATAAAAACTCAGCTGCACGACTTCATTGATTCATTCAAACAAATAAACATTTGGTCGAAAAAATGGTCCTATTTATTCGAATGAGTAAATGGTCAAAAAATTTTCAAGGACTCGTGAAATCCTAGGTCGAACAAAGGGCTCAATTTGTTTAAACGAATTATGATTCGATCAAACAAATTGGTCGATTCGTTCAATCTAATCACTCAAAATTTAGGTAAAATAATCATTTTTGTCTCTTCTAGAATTTTTTTTTCTTTATAACTCAAGGATATTTTAGTAATTTCACTCTTTATACAATAAATATGAGATAATAGTAAAAAATCATTTGTTCTCTTCTCTCTTCTTCTCCTTACTTCTCATTCTCTCTTCTCCTTCTTTGTAAATTTCTTTCTTCTAATTTCTTGTATTTTTAATCGATTAAACGACGATTTTATATCAAAATTCATCACTTTTCTATCTTCTTTATACTTTAGCAATTTTGTTTCATCAATTTTGGTCAAGAATAAAGAAAGGAAAAATTAGGATTCTAAATCCAAATTAGGGGTTTCAAGCAACTTACGTCACATACGACATTTATAAGCTTTTATCGACTTCTTGATAAGCCCATTACATTCATTTATGCAATAGATTTTCTTTTAGATAAAATTTATAATATAGGATTACTATTTATCTATAAATAATTCAGCTTTCATATTATGAATATTTGAGTTATAATATTTTATTTAGGATATAGAGTAGATGGGTATATGATTAGATAGTTAGAAAACTCGAATTTGAAAGAATATATTTCGTAGTAATTAATAGATAGACACTATTTCATTCAAAGTTCATTATCCGTAAATCGGTTTCGATAAATTAGATCCTATAATGCTTGTTAAGTCATAAATCAAATGCGTTATAAGTTTAAATTGACTTGGGAGTATTTGAAATCGATAAAAAGGGTAAAAAATAAAAAATGACATAAACGAATACAAACAATTATAAAATACCCGGATTAAGATCCATTCATGTGCATTTAGATCATTTTGTATTCTTAAATTCAAATATTAACAAGATTCTTGGTATATGCATATTTTAGGTGACGACATTCGTATGAGAGATGCTTGAAAGTATTAAGGTCTAAGAAGTGATTAAGGAGTGCTTACCTTTCTATAGTATCAGTGGAATATCCTTATTTTGTTTAAACTTATTAATAAAAGATTTTGTATTTAAATATCTTAAATTATTTTACGCCCCGACCATAGTCGATCACGTGATAATCGTCGTGAATCCCAGATATACATCCTATAATTAGAATATAATCCCAAGACCCGCAAGATATAGTATCTATTTTATAACATATTTTAAAAAAATAACACAATAGAAGATTTTCAATCATGAATATCAATTAATATCTGTATTCTCATAGAATACACAATATTACAAATATTTTTCAAAATATCTATTTCAATGAGTTTTTGGCCAAGCCAAATATATAAAATTATAAATATAATTTTGTTTCTGTTCAGTAGACCATGAGACTTTCAAATGAGTCAGTACCTGAAAATCTACTGAAAATCCGTTTCAGCTATATTATTTCATACCCGATCACATTAATCTGAAATGAAAAAATAAGGGGTGAGTATTTGAAAAAATACTCAATGAGTATACCACAAGATATACATATAGCAAATGATTCCATACATCAATTACGAAAAACTAGCATAATCGTCAAAAACAAAATATATGCGATGTGGCATATTAGACATGACTACAAAAAAGTTAATGTAAATCAAATATATATATATATATCATCCCTCGGTCTATAAGATCCTATCCACTCTCTTTGAGCTGTATGGCTAATCCGCAACCCTAATTGGAGAAGTGTGCCCATGTAATATATATAAGACTAGTATGTTTTAGCCTGGACATGTTGAATTTTACCCATCCTGTTTTAGACTGTATGGCCAATCCACATTTTTGGGTCTGTTGGATTTCACCTGTTCTACCTAAGCTGTATGGTCAATCCTCACCTTGGGACTATCGGATTCCATCCACTCTATCCTGAGCTATATGGATAATCCTCACCCATAATATCACTAACATGGCACATATCTAATAATTCTATCATTTGTGGGTCACAAGGCCAAAACATACTCATGGCACCCCTGCTATTGTTTGTAATCTATAACATAGACCATGTTATATCCACAATCAGTATATAAAATGTCATTTGTTATAGGCCTCCGGCCTCAATCTCATAACACAATATCAAATATACACATTAGGCCTTCAGTCTCACATTCATGACAATCATATCATCTATCTCAATCCTATTCTATCACAAATAAGGGACCAATCCTGCCACCACACAACATTATCTAACGCCTCCTCATTTCAGTTATATATTTATATATACACAGATCCACATTCTATGCTATACCAAGCATAATAATCATTTAAAAACATATAATGAGGCGAAATAAACAAAGTGTATCCACTCACAGTTCTAAGCTAGGAAACGATCCTCTAGATGTCCTCTTCGCAACGAAGACCCTTTAGTCTCGACTGTCGCACCTGGATATACATACAAATACAGATTCACTATCTACAATAATGTACGTGCATGATATAATGCATGATCAAGCACTCTTGTACTCTCTCTCTTTCTCTCTCTAACTCACTGCCCAAACTCATTCTAACTCCACTCTCACATTATTTTTAGTTATTTCAACACCAATAGAAGTACAAACCCTCTAATTTATCGACTCAGTTGATAATATAGAAAACTCCTAACTTATAGGGTTCTAAGAATAGTAACCTAAATTTTTTTTTCTCAATTTATGCATAATGAAGACTTAAAATAAAGAAATAATCTTAGGAATAAACTTACTCAAGCTGGTAGAAGTGTTATGAATCCCTTTTTGACTTGAATCTCTCTATTTGGCTAGTGTTCATCGTAATCCCTCTTCACGATTCCTCTCAAACGGTTGAATAAAACTCTGATTAGAGAAGATTTCTGAGTTTTGGTGTTGATTCTCAGTTTATAGGAACTGAAATACTGGAGTTTGCTTGAGAAATGGTAAAGTTTTGTCCTTGACAGAGAGAGAGAAGTGTTTCAAATGAGAGAGAAAAGAGAAAACAAAATAGGCAAGATGATCACCTCCTCTGCATATATAGGAGTTGTGAAAAGACAAAAGTATCTTTCCAGCAATATAGTGTAATTCGCCCAAAGGTGTCGATACATTTTTAAAGCGTATTGGAACCTTTGGCTTTATACTATTCACTATACTTATAAGATATCGATATCTTTTTCTAATGTATCGATACGTTTCATCATAATTATGCATTCCTATATCATAAAGGTGTCGATACCCTTGTCAAAGTATCGATATGTTTGGCCTGTTATTGTTTATCATGCTTTTGAGATATCGATACCCTGGGTTTGGCTATCTACTCTGAAAGGTATCGACACTCTTCTCCAAAGATATCGATACCTTTGACTTTATCCAATAACATATCGATACCTTTCTCCAAAGGTATCGATACCTTTGCTTCTATTCCTTTGTTTTAGGACTGTTACTTCAAATAGCCATAATTTTGGATCTTGATATTCGCTCAGAACCCATAATATATCAATAGAAAGCTCTTTTCAAGCTTTACAAAAATGATAAAAAAAATTTCTCAATTAGAGATGATTTTAGGATCAAAAATTCAATTCTTTCTCATAAACTCCTATTCTATACCACACATCTTTCTAAACATAACTTCAAGTTATTATATACTTTAACAAATAGATTTTCGTTATTGTTTTATTTATGAATTTATAAATGAATTACTTGCAAATGATTTCATCTGATGATTAAGGCCTAGAAGGCTAAATGATAATTTCATTTATATGAATGTTAAAATAAGATATGTATAATTTATTTGATTTGACTTTAAGATATATTATTGTATTTATTTGAGTTATTGATATAGAGGCTGAGAAAGTCAGGGACAGATAGGTCAAGACTGTAGCTATAGTGGTTAAGTAGCTTAAATACGAACTATGACAGAGGTTGTACTAGATGAGTGTGTGTGTCATACGAAGCTGATATAAGGGAGGTAATGACCTCATTTGGATGAAGTGGCCCGTTTGATAGACATGTAGAGGACAATTTCGTAAAGATTCATGGATTACTTAAAGGCAACATCAGTGGTGGGTGAAAATTTTATTAAATAGCGTACATGATTTTCTTTTTACAAATAAGAATATTGTTATTTAGTATTCATTAATTTTAACCACATAGAAAAACCTTCTCACGGGTAATTTTGAGCGTAGTTGTAATACTTGAAAGATGATGATAGCTTTCAGAGTGATGATTTTAGGTAAAATCTCTATACTCAACTCACATTGATTTCTTTTGAGTCTACTGAGAAAATTATGTAACATTTATATGTTTTTCTTATTTTTAGAAACTATTTATCTTGATGGAAATTTTTAATATTTATATTTTGTAATAGAATGATTGTATTATTATATACTATGAATACTTTTATAAATGATATGTATTATGTTTACAATATGATGATGCGTGATTTCCATTATGTGAGTTGAATGTTTATTTTAGAAGTGTTTGAGTTTGATTTTGATTTGAGAGTTTGAAGAAAATCTATTAGAAATGTTTTAATTGTTTTATGGAAAAATAGGTACCATATAAGTCTTACAGGTTTTCAATATATGTTTTTAATATAAGGAATGTATATTGAAAATTTGTGACGATTATCACTGTTAGTGTATGTCTTAAAAACCATTCGTATTGTCAGTTTCAGGGCTAGTGATCTTGTATTAACTTTTATTTATCAATGAAATAATTATTCTTTATTTACATACATTAGCTATTTCCTTTATATTGATATACTCATATATAAAGAATGTATGTGAATAGTCCAGATATTTTTATTTAATTATTAAATGAACTTATTAAAGTGTTTCTTACGTATGTGATATAAATTGCGCAACTATATCACATAGTAAGCATACTAATTGCTATATAATGATATCATATGATGATATATGTAAGTTGATAATATGGGTATTGTCATAAGCGAATTAGTATGGATTTATAGTTGATGAACTATTTATCGAACAGGGCTACATATTGACAAATCACGTGATATGCATGTAATCAATGATTTGCAATAAATTATAATAGTGTGCGATATAATCCTTTAACCTGAGACGTCTAGAATCAGACTCTGTATGGATGGGTATATTTCATATAGTGTATACGTATAGGG
>JAVXUL010023891.1:0-11743 GCA_035590515.1 Trichilia minutiflora
TTAAAAATCTTCCATTTTCTTTTCTTTTCTTTTATTGTTGGTTAATGAGTTTGAAAACAGGTACTAATGCCTTGCGGATTCTAGAGGTGCATTCTAAATTATAGGATGTATTTCTGGGATTCGCGGCGATTGCCACGTGGTCGACTAGGGTCGGGGCGTGACAAAGAATTTTCATACATATTTCCAGATGAGTTGCCAAGAATGTCATCACAACAGAAATTTGACTTCAGCATTGACTTAATTCCTAGTAATACACCAATTTTGATACCGCCTTACCGTATGGCACCAACTAAACTCAAAGAATTGAAGATGCAACTTCAAGTGCTGGTTGATAAGGGTTTTATCAAGTTGAGTATGTCGCCTTAGGGTTCACCATTATTGTTTGTTAATAAGAAGGATGGGACTTTGCGATTGTGTATAGATTATCGACAACTAAATTGGGTTACTATCCAGAGCAAATACCCACTGTCCAGGATCAATGATTTATTCGATCAGTTGTAAGGAGCGAGTGTATTCTCGAAGATTGATTTGAGATCAGGGTACTATTAATTACGGATAAAGGAGAGTGATGTGGTCAAGACAGCCTTTTAAACACGCTATGATCATTATGAGTTCCTTGTAATGTCGTTTGGGTTAACTAATGCTCCAGCTGCATTCATGGATCTCATGAATCGGGTATTCCATCCTTATCTTGATAAGTTTGTAATTGTCTTTATCGATGATATCTTGGTTTACTCAAGGACCAAGAAAGAGCACGCTCAACATTTGCAGATTGTGCTACAGATGTTAAGAGAGAGGAGACTGAATGTGAAGTTTTTGAAATGTGAGTTTTAACTTTGAGAAGTGATATTCTTGGGACATGTAGTCTCAAGAGAAGGAATCTTTATTGATCCTCGAAAAGTAGAAGCCATTATTCAGTGGGAGAGACCGAAGACTGTTATCGAGATTAAAAGTTTTCTGGGATTAGTGGGTTACTATAGAAAGTTTATTGAAAGTTTTTCTTTGATAGCTGCCCCATTGACATGCTTAACAAGGAATGATATTAAATTTGAGTGGGATGAGAAATGTGAGTAATGTTTTCAGGAGTTAAAGAAACATTTCACTTCAGCTTTGGTGTTAACACTACCTATTTCTGAAGAAGAATATATAGTATTTAGTGATGCCTCCAGGTAAGGACTAGGTTGTGTTTTGATGCAATGTAGGAAAGTAGTTGCCTATGCTTTCAGACAGCTCAAGAAGCATAAAGAGAATTATCCGACCCATGATTTAGAATTAGCGACTGTTATTTTTGTCCTGAAAATCTGAAGATATTACTTGTATAGAGAGAGGTGTCAGATTTTTACCGATCACCAGAGCTTGAAGTATTTACTCACTCAAAAGGAACTTAATTTAAGACAGAGAAGATAGATTGAACTGATTAAGAATTATGATTTGGTAATTGATTATCATCCAGGGAAGTTAATGTGATGGCAAACGCCTTAAGCAGAAAAATCTTCAGTAACCGTGACGTATGTTTAGACAGCATACATTCCATTGTTACTAGAATTGAAAAACCTGTGAGTGTCAATAGAGTGTGGTCAAGATGGCTCGGTGTTAGTCAATTTTATTGTGAGACTGATTCTATGGGAACAAATAAAAGAAAGGGAGATGTAGGATCTAGAATTAATGAAAGCTTGTCAGAGAATTATGAATGGTAATGCTATATCTCTCAGGATGAGATTTTGACATTGAGAGGTAGGGTATGTGTACCCTCAGATGATGAACTGAGAAATGCAATCCTGAAAGAAGCTCACTGTTCAACTTTTGCAATGCATCCTAGTAACACAAAATTATATAGAACCATCAAAGAAAGTTATTGGTGGTCTGAAATAAAGAGAGACATCGCAGAATTTGTTGCCAGGTGTATGACTTGTTAGCAGGTTAAAACTGAACATCAGAAGTCAGTAGGAACACTTCAACCACTATCCATTCCAGTGAAAATGGGAACACGTCACCATAGATTTCGTGATAGGACTGCTACGTACTCAAACTGGACATGATATAATACGGATAATTATAGACAGGTTGACTAAGTCTACACACTTTCTACCCATCAAAACCAAGTATCCAGTTGAGAAGCTAGTAAGACTGTATATGGCAGAGATTGTAAGGTTACATGGTGTATTTATGATAATTGTGTCAGATCGAGATCCCTGTTTTACATCTCGATTCTAGCCAAATCTCCAAAAAGTTATGGGTACGAGATTGAACTTTAGTTCTGTATTCCAACTTCAGACAGATGGACAGTCAGAGAGAATTATTCAAGTATTAGAAGATATGCTGAGAGGGTGTATATTAGAGTTTCAAGAAAGTTGGGATCAATATTTGCCATTGACTGAGTTTGCCTACAACAACAGTTATTAGTCTAGTATAGGAATGGCACCCTATGAAGTTCTGTATGGAAGAAAGTGTAAGACTCTTTTATGCTCGGATGAAGTGGGCGAAAGAAAGCTAGACAACATTAAGTTAATTAAAGCCACTACTGAGAAAGTGAAAATTATCTGAGATAGGTTGAAGACAGCACATGATAGATAGAAGTCGTATTCGAATAATAGAAGAAGAGATTTGGAGCTCGATGTGGACAAGTGGATATTTTTAAAGGTATCACCATGAAAGGGGGTGATTAGATTCCAAAATTGAGGAAAGTTTCACCTAATATTTATTAGACTCTTCAAAGTTACTGCACGAATCGATCCAATAGTATATAGGTTGAAACTACCGTCAGAAATACAGAGAATACATGATGTCTTTCATTTATCCATATTGAAGAAGTATGTTCCCGACCCCTCTCATAAAGTCATTCCTATGGTTTTGTAGAGGAGTAATGCTATTAAAGAGATTACTTGGGAGCCCGAGTTTCAGATGCAAAGTCAATACCCCTATCTTTTTCAGTACTGAGGTATGTTGAATTTTGATAACAAAATTCTTTTAAGGGGGGTAGATTTATGAGTCCCGTGCTTAGATATCAAGGGCATATCTATAATTTTTTACTTTTATTATTCATACATTTGCATCCATATGATACCCTGTGTGCATGTGGACGTGATTTTATAATTATTATAAGAGTTGAATTGCTTAAGATGAAGTCTTGGGGTTATGAACTCAGGGACCTCGATGAAATTAAATATTAGTTTTATTTTAAATGGGACTCTAATGATATTTTTCAGTTAAGAAAAGGATTTGGGAGAAAATATATAATTCGTTCGAACAAATGGGTTGAATCGTTCAAACAAATTCCTTGACTCAGATTCATTCGAACGAATGGACAATTCATTCGAACGAATAGAATATTTTGTTTGAACAAAATTTGGAGGAACTCCCTGAAAAATTTTGATCCCAAATTCATTCGATCGAATAGCAATTCGTTTGACCGAATCAATGGTGTCATTCGAACGAAATTTTAGATAACTCTCTGACTTCGAAAATGTCAGATTCATTCGATCGAAACCCAGTTCATTCGATCGAATTCATATTCATTTGAACGAATCCCCCAATTCGTTCGAACGAATCGACAGAAAATAACGATTTTTACCCTCTTCTAAAAGATTCTCCTTAAGAAAACTTAAGGACAAAATGATAATTTCACTCTTTTTCTATAAATAGGGGGCCAAGGCCCAGATTTAACAATTTTCTTCTTCTTTTCTTCTTTTTCTCCTGTCCCTATCCGTCATGCACGTTCTCTCCCTGCTCTCTCTACCTCTTATCTGAACTCTTGCCACATTCTTGATTTCTCTTCATTTATCATTCTCATTTTCAATTCCTAACTTTATGGGAGAATCAATTTGACGGTAGCAACACAGAAAATAAAAAGGGGAGCTAGGGTTTCCAACATATAATTTGGGATTTTTTGACTTCTGAGTAAAATCGACGACACCACGGGATTTGTAGCTTCATTTCTAACTTGTCTATAACCCTTATTTTTGATTTTATCAAATTTTAATAAATTAGATTTTACTGTTTACCCGAATGAATTTCGTTATTTTTGTCTATTTTATTTTGATTTTTAAGCATTAATTAGGTTATAGTGAAGTCAGATAACTCGTTAGGAAGTTAAAAATATAAATTCGAAGATTTTAGTTTGGTGTGAATAGTAATTAGATACTATTCGGATGAGAATGTGGGGTTCACCTGTTAGAATCATGAAACTGAGTTAAAATACGCTAATTGGGTTATAATATGGGTTTATAGTATTGATATATAGGTAATTAAATAGATAACGTGGATTTTAGCCAGTTTCGTATATTGTCTAATTTTAAATAAAAAAACCCGGATTAGCATGCATTGCACACATTTGAGTCACCTGCGTATATTAGAACTTATATTGATATAAGTTTTTGGATATTTGTGATTAGACAACGGAGCACGAGCGAGGTATCTACGTATCGAGCTGAGAAACGAAAGGAATTAGAGAGTGTATAGCCTCCCTAAGCAGTGAGTGAATATTTTATATTTTTATTATTTTAAAAATAATTTCTGATAACTGTTTATAAATATTTGATCAATACTATTAATTTATGAATACCATTTTGGTTTTATGTATACTTGTTTAAATGAGCAATGGCCAGCGGTCAAGTTATTACATGTTTATATTTTGATGATGATATATATCGATTATATGTCCAGTAAGCCAAGTTTTATATTTGTTATATGATGATACGACCAGTAGGCCAGACTTTTATATTTGTTGTAAAGAAGACCATGAGTGTCGGGTTTATACATTGGTGATGACGGTCATATAAGTCGGGATCGTTTACTATAACTACAGGGGAGGTAGCTTAGGGTCGGTCTGATAGAGAGGTCGGCTAGGTGAGTGGAGACTCCATAGGTGGAGGTGATGT
The DNA here is from genome assembly GCA_035590515.1 of Trichilia minutiflora. Lineage (NCBI taxonomy): Eukaryota > Viridiplantae > Streptophyta > Magnoliopsida > Sapindales > Meliaceae > Trichilia > Trichilia minutiflora. Next base: position 4,878 of record JAVXUL010023891.1, read on the forward strand.
ATGTTTGTGTTATTGTGATGAGATGATGGGATTTGACCACCTGTGAGTCTCATCGGATTAGTCACGGATATCATCCCATGGCTAATTTGAGACGAATTTCAGTGACGGACTTATTTTTATATAACTAAGCCAAGCATATTTTTATTCTTTGCATAGAAAATATATTTTTATAAATAGCATATTTTATTGCACATAAAATCCACTAACGGTCTCGGGATGTCCAAGGCCAGGGTAATCTCTGAGAAAGGCAGCCAACCCAATAATTTTTGATGTATGATTTGAGATTTCAAACTAAAAGAATTGAAATCCATTGACCATACAAAATGTATTTTAAATGGTGCTTTTATATTTATGATCTTTGTATTATTTATTTATATTTATCTTTAGTTCACTCGCGGAGTATACTCCCATATACTCACCCCCCTCAGTCTCCAGTTTCAGGTTTGCTTAGCTAATAGCGTGCGGTGGTGGTGATCCTCCTGTGTTAGAGGACTATCAGGTAAACTTTGGGCATCGACTCACTTAGCTTTGTTTCTAGTCCACTAGAGTTGTATTGTATTTCTTATTTATACTGTTTTTGATATTCTGATGACAAATTTGTAAACTCTTTTGATATTATAATCGTCTGTTGAGCTTTTTTATTTAAATATTAAGAACAAAACCATGAGGCCATTATCAAGAACAAAATCGTGAGTCCTCAAGGGTTAAACCAAAGTGGATAATATTATTGACAGACTTGGATTAGATGTTACAATTATAATTAGAGCCAACTCTCCTCTAGTATGATGGTGGTAGTTCAGGGATGAACCAGGCGAAAGCTGGTGGGCTTGTAACATCTCAATCCGATGAGGACGGAAAGTGGTGCCGGGATCGAGGGAGCCTGAGCAAGGAGCGACTTCTAGGATGACAGGGATAAATCGAATCCCATATCAGAATGGGAGAGAAAGTTACTGGACTATATATATAAAGTTAGAACCAAGTTATCAACAAGACATTTTGAGATAGGTGGTGATTTAACTCCAAGAAATACGCAGTTAAGCATGTTTGGATGAGAGTAGTACCAAGATAGGTGACCTCTTAAAAAGTTCTCAAGATAACCCATTATCAAGAACAAAAACTGTGAGGTCCCAAGGGTTGGACCAAAGTCGATAATATTATTGACAGACTTGGACCAGGTGTTACATGATTAATATAAACCCAAAAATATGTAACAATCTCTCACTTAGACGACATTAATCAATTTTGAAAATAAATAATTTTAGTTATTTGAAAAAGACTCTTAGGCTAATGATAAGAAAAATACTTTATGTGATCATATTAAAAATGATAGGAATGAGTTTTATGTCTTGAAATAATTTGATTCAATTTAATCTTTAATATTAGACTATGACGATTAGTACCTCATTATTGACACATAATCAATTCAAAATCATAAATATTATAAATTAAATCGACATGGATCCTAGAATTAGTAGTATAGTAAGATATGATATATAGATGTTATCATAAAAAAATTATCATTACCTTATTAGTCTTCATTATAATTTTTTATCTTTATACTCCAATATTGAAGTTAGAAAACTATCATATTCTAATGAGTTCATATATTTGTGACTAGTATAACTTTATTCTTGAGACTTTATATAGTATTAATAAATATATCCAATATAATCATTAGTTTCATAAGCACATGTCCTCAACTATCATTTCTTTAATCTCAAGAGTTTATATGATAATGATACACATGTTAAGTATAATTGTCATACTTGAGATTTGAAGTTACTGAGTGTAATTCAAAAAGAAAGATAAAATGAAAACTCATCGAAAGTTATTGAATGTGCAAGAGTTGAAGTTTCGAAGTGCTCTCTAGGAGTTACAGATCGTTTGAAACTATAGAGAAATGCAAGTTTGCATATGAAAGAAAGATAAAAGATAAACAAAAGCGAAGAAAGAAGATATTTATAGTGTTAGATAAAGAGTTTTGCTCATATCAATAAACCCTAGCCACTTATACATCTAATAGATGAGGTTGAGCCACGTCAATGCAGAGAAGCCTCGAAACCCCAGGGGTTGGCTACCTAAAGTAAATGATAGGTCCATGTCAATGATATAGACTGGTTGATTTAACTAAGTTTAGGGAATATCAATTTTTTTATATTATAAGCCAATGAGATGAAAACAAATAGGTTAGCAAATTTGAAAAAAAAACGGATTAATTCAGTGATAGATTGATGAACCTCAGACCATCATAAGGAATTCCAACGTTTATTATTGGAGGATTAATGAAATATAGCATGTGGATAAGAAAATAAATCATCATTTATAACATTAGCTAAAGGACAGTAATAGAGAAGCAATGACATCGGATCAAGTTCGGGACCTTGGTTTTATTTTTTATTTAAAATTACTTTTAATTAAAACTCAATATTGGAAAGAATCTCAGATCCTACTACTCCAGAGGCTCAATGGGGGCCTAATTTCCTAGTGACAACCTAAAGCTTGCCAAGACAACATCCTCAGTGAACCAAAGTAATTTTTTGAGATGGATACATACTGCTACACGGGTCTTAAGGTAGGCACCCAAAACCTAAAGTCTCTCTCTATAATTGAAGAGAGCAAAGAGACCCCAAGATCTCGAGAGAACTACAATATTCCACTGGGTTATTGTATGTAGATATAAGGCCTCTAGGGGTCTCAAGAGGTTTATCACATTAAGGTTGAACCACAATGTTGGTTATCGACAAATGAACTCTTGAGACTATCTACAATAATTACATTAACCCGCTTAACAAATTCTAACAAAACATTTAAATCAAGTAAATATGGATAATGGTTATCAGATAAATGTGGATAATAATTATTGGATAAATACGGATAATGATAGATATGATTACAACCCACGATTTCAGTAACAATTCTATGATCTACATAGAAAAGTAATTATTGCAAGATATGTATCCCACAATTATGAAGTTCAACAATATAAGGTAAGAGATCGAAAAAATAGGTAATACTTTCTATTAGATTGAATTGCTATAAAAATTTTTACTTTATAACTTTTCTCTAAATTAAGTAAAACCCTAATTTATGGATTTAAGAATTTTTATCGGAAAATTAGCTTTTTTTAAAATCATTTTCTTTATTTTCAGGTCAAATTCACTCTTGCAAATGTTGAAAGATTGCAATAATACACAAAATTCAAAAAAAGACAAATTCATGCATCAACAATAGCATTGTTTTGTTTGTAGCTAAAGCAATTGTTTTGAAATTTAAATAAATTTTATTTTATTATTTTATTATTTTGATTAATTCAAATAGAATTGATATTAATGTAAAACAATAAATCGAATATGAATTTGATTTAATCTGTTGAATTGGTTGAATAACCCTAATGTCGCATCAATTTATACAAAAAGTTGATAATCTCAAGTGGGATTAAAAAACTAAATACACAATGATAAATACTTTATTCTTTAATTACTCTTCGACAAGATTATAACAAATATTGTTCACTTCAGTTCACGTACTCCAAATTTGTCATCCGGGATGTTCATACCTTGAAAATCTGATAAGAGGAAGCAAACCAGTGAACTTCGGAAACGAGGAGCCGCGCCGCTTGACCAGGTTGCCTTGTGTCTCGGCTATGCTTGACTGAATGAGCTAGGGTTAGGTTCGTTTAATATGCACGTCAATGGCTAAGGCGAAGGGTGAGTTCAAGTTTACACTAGGCTTGCTGTTTTCATTTGGACGATATAGAAAGAGTGCTAGTAAATACATAAGGAATATTGATCAGATCAACAGTTAGTGTTAATTAACACAATGTTTTTGTCATATATAATGGTCAAGGCCATTGCTTCTGCCTGGACATATCCAATAAATGAGGCATAAAGTTGAAGAAATCCCATTGCCCTTACCTTGTCCGATGAGCCATAAAGTTGAACTTGAAACATCATAAAATTAAGGATGAATAAATTCTTTTGCTTATCATGATGTATTATGAATCACATTTTGTATAATATAATTTGTAGATTTGCAATTGATAGATATGAATAAAATGATCTATATTGCCAACATATATATACAAGTTATTCTTATTTTTTTGACCGATCATTTTCGTGGGACTGTATAAGAACTGATACACATTCATATATTAAATCAACAAAAATTTCTTGGAGCAGTAGCAACTACAGCAAACAACATTGGTGGTGCGTAAAGTAGCGGAGAAACGAGAACACTTCCACATAGTGATGCCGCTGAATTCAAAGCATAATCGCTACCACAAGACAACTTCCCTACTCTTATCTGAATCACGTATACCATCGACAGCGTCAACAACACAATCTCAATAAACGCCGCCGCCATCGACAATGCCAACAAGAATCTTCTCGAAGTCCCTGATAAAAGAATGTCTTTAAACAGGTTTTCTAATTTCGGTATGCGTTTGATCTTCTTCTTGATCTTCTCTAAGTTTATGAGAACCTTGAGCGATTTCGCTCCCAGGCTCGACAAGAGGAAACAGGCAAATGATATAACTTCGTATTGGATGAGTCTTTTTGCCATATCGGAATCTGAATCACATTCCGGCCGGCTTTCCAGACTCTCTTGGTGTGGGGTGGCGAAAGATAAACCCACGAATACAGCAATTGTGAATAGCGAATTTACATTAACGAGATCATCTAATGCTTTTTCGTGGACTTCAATTATTACATCACCGTAATCAGCATCATCTTCTTTATTTGACGTTGATGAAAGCAATTTAGCAAGGTCATTTAGTGTACTTTGATGGATTGCTGCTATGCGTTGTTGGTCCTCTCCTTCTTCAGGTTCATTCCTGCGCAAAGAAAAGAAAATATTAGATTCAATTGAAAGCATACAGTAATTTCAGGACCAAAATTTATAGAGATCGATTATTTGGCTTATCTATTCATAGCTGATTTTGGATCTTATAACTGGTTGTTATAGATAATGCAACTAGGTGAGTAATTTCAGCAAATTGATTTTAAGAAGATCAAGGATGAATCGTGGCCGCACATCCTGATTTTCATTAACCCCAGGTGCAAAATTAACCACATTAAGAGGGGGGAGAGTTGACAGTTCGTTTCATGAATGGAAGCTGGGATTTGACGTTTTGAGTTTCAGGGTAGAGTGGTTGGTCATAAACCTTCTAAAAATATCATTAATTTCTGTACACTGATGATTGACAAAACATACAGTGCATGTATATTATTGATATTGATATAAGAGGGTTAAATGAGATGATCAATATGAAAAATGTTTATTAATTTATGATTCTGATTACGAAAACCGCTAATAAAAAAACAAAACAAAAAATTCTAGAATTGGCTGGGTTGTATCAGGTTCAAGGCCGTGAGCCCATCAAGACCATTTCTTTTTAAAGCAAAAGCTTGCAATTATTGCGGAAATTAGTGATAAATTAAAATCAATCAAACCAATATTTTTTAATAATTATATATGTATCTTCTATTATTATTATTATTATTATTATTATTATTTTAGAAATAACAATTACAATGAACAATACTAAACATCAGATAGAAGAATGGTCTTGAGAAACCTTCGCATATGCGTTCGATCTCCTTCTTGATCTTCTCTAGGTTTACAAGAAATCTGAGTAATTTGGCTCCGAAGCTTGACAGGAGAAAGCAATCAGTACGAAATCTCAGTCTTTTCGCGATGCTAGAGTCCGGATTGCATTCTGGTGGTCTTCGAGACTCTGTTGGTATGGTGCGGCGACAGATAAACCAATGAATACTGCAATTGTGAAGAGGAAATTTACGTTAACGAGATGATTTAGTGCTTTCTGATGGACATCTAGGGCCTGGCGCATCACGTGCCGATATACAAAAGAACCCTGCGACAGTAATCATGACCATCATTTTTTAATTGATACGCTTGAAAGCTAGTTAACGAGATCATCTTGCGTAACTTCGAGGGATTTCTGTTATGCATTAGTGATGCTCTTCTGCTTAAGGATTGTTCCTTAAAATTATTCCACAAATCGCAAGTTCTCGCAATTTTATGACCATAATCAACCATTTAACTATAAACTCGCTTAAAATTGGAAAACAATCTTCCCTCTATCTAAGTTTATCTAAATTTTTGGATAGAGTTTTAAATATGTTGGTTGTATATTACTTAGAGATTTAAAGTTGTAGAATTTTTTTTAAAGACGTGTTGACACGTGTTTATTTTTAGTTATGCAAAGTCAAGATTTAATCTCTATTACAGTGCGTGCATTTATTAACCTAACTAGCTATTATGAGAGTGTATTTACTACCATAACTGGATTGAAGTTACATGTAACGATTTTCACAAAACGTCAAATTCAATCCTCCTATCCTTTATTCTTGTCATACCTTGTATGTTTATGTGGCAGTTGATCAAATAATTATACAAGGGGCTGCTGTAATTTGAAGTTATTGCTGCAAGTTGGAGAAGATATACAGGGGTTCAAGTTCGTTAATTATGTTAAATGAAGGAATTCGATAGATTTATTCTCACTTGATTAAAGCCCGCAATATATTCATGAATGGCAATTTAATAATTGGTCAAGAAAATTAAAAAACGAATTGCAATTCCAGAATTCTGGTTAACTTGCTGATGATTTAAGGGCTTTGTGGCTTTGAATCAGGAGAGGGTGTAATTGCTTTCGTTTTGAGTTCTTTTCTTTGTAAATTCTCTGAAATCAATACAAAAGACTGGATCCTTTAGATTTATTCATGGATATATATTAGTTTGTATTTTGTTCATAATTTTCATATTTATTTTCCTCAATTTAATGTGATAAATTGTGTTTTGTGGATGGATTTTATTTGGTTTGTGTTTTTGTGTTTTTAAATAGGTCA
>JAVXUL010023902.1:0-11743 GCA_035590515.1 Trichilia minutiflora
GAATGATGAGGACTACCCTGAGCCGGATCCTGACATCATGATCATCTCAAGAGGACCCACTGATGGGGTTATCAGATAATTCTCGTAGGAATTATATGCGCTACTCACTGCCCAGTCATTCCTCTGATATCCATGTGATGAATGTACGAGCAGACAAGAAGCCAAAGATCATCACCGTACCCATCATGTTCACAGATGAGGACGAAGTGGGGGTCTATTACCCTCACGATGATGCCTTGGTAGTAGCAATAGGATTTATATCGAAGTAGGTCAGTAGAATCCTGATTGATACGGACAGTTCAACAGATATAATTTTCAAAGATACGCTGGACTCTCTCGATATAGAGGACTTGGAGTTGATTTCACCCAGTTCTATTTTACATGGGTTCGGGGATTCATATTTTACTCATTTGGGATCAATACAACTGCCAGTCATCATGGGAGACAAGCCTTATCAAAAAATGCCATGGTGAGTTTTCAGGTGATCGACTTAAAGATGCCTTACTCCGCCATTCTAGAAAGGTCCTTTCTCAAGAATATCAAGGCCGTGGAAAGTATCCACTACCTGAAGTTGAAATTCAGGATTGGAGAAGGAATTGACATTGTAAGAGGTAATCAAAAAGAAGCAAGGTCGTGTTTTATCACCTCTTCAAAGTAGGCTTATTGTATTCGCAAAAGGCCATTGGAGGATCCTCTTGAGCAAACCAACAATCCCTCAACCAGCGCAGGAATAGAGCCGGAAGAGTCACCTGCTGTTCAGGGTAAGGAATATAAGGGATCGCCATGTCCAAAGGTGAAATCAGAAGAAACCCTTACCAGTGTAATCATGGATGAGCATTACCCTGAAAGGATCTATGTGATTGGCATCGAACTAAATCCTGAGCAAAGACAAGCTATGATAAAAAACGTAAGGCAGAATGTATATGTGTTCTCCTAGAGTCATGCAGACCTATCAGGAATTGATAAAGGAGCTATAACCCACCATCTAGCAGTTGGCTCTTTGCACAAGCCAGTTCGTCAAAAAAGAGGGTCTTCAATACTGAAAGGCAAATGGTTATTACGGAAGAAGTAGATAAATTGCTCAAGGTTGGTTGGCCAATGTTGTCCTGGTCAAGAAAGCCAATAAAAGCTGGAGAATATGTGTTAACTTCACCGACTTGAACAAAGCATGCCTAAAGGACAGTTTTTCCCTGTCCCGAATCGATCAGTTAGTAGATTCCATAATGGGACACGAACTTTTGAGTTTTATGGATGTATTCTGAGGATACAATCAGATACCATTGTATCCACCAGATCAGGAGAAGACAACCTTCATCACTGATCAAGGGCTGTACTGTTATAAGGTCATGCCTTTTGTTCTGAAGAATGCAGGGGTTACTTTTCAAAGATTGGTGAATAAGGTTTTTAAGCCGTTGATAGGACAATCCATGGAAGTATACGTGGATGATATGATCTCAAAATCTGTCATGACTTCAGACCACCCTCTTTACCTAGAACAGGCATTCTCATTACTCAGGGAATACCGACTGAAATTAAATCCTGAGAAGTATGCCTTTGGAGTCAAGTCAGGGAAGTTTCTAGGCTTCATGGTCAGTGAAAGAGGTATTGAGACCAACCCGCGAAAGATACAAGCAATCCTAGACTTAAAGAATCCCAGTACTTTGAAGGAGTTGCAAAGTTTGACGGGGAGATTGACCACTCTGCCGTTTTATTTCCCAATTCATCGACAAGTGTCACCCCTTCTTTAGGGCTGTAAGAAAGGTAAGGGAATGATATAGGGTGAGGAATGTGAAAAATCTTTAAAATAATTTAAGAATTATCTAACTTCCGTTCCACAACTGGTCAACCCTTCGCCTCAAAAAATTCTCTATCTTTATCTGACTGTCAGTGAACATACAGTCAACTCAGTATTAGTGAAAGAAGATTCTCAACAAGTTCAGAGGCCTATATACTACACCAACAAAACCTTGATAGATGATGAGATGAGATACTCAGCCCCAAAGAAGCTGTCTCTGGAGTTTGTTATAGCAGCCAAAAAATTACGACCCTATTTTTAGGCCCATCCAGTTGTGGTCCTGATTAGCCAACAACTTTGATAGATTCTTCACCGACCTAACTTATCCGGGAGGCTGGTCAAATGGACAGTAGAACTCAATGAATTTGATATCGACTTTCAATCTCATAAGGCTATTAAAGGGAAAGCTCTTGCGGATTTTGTAGTTAAGCAGACTGCTGTAGAAACACTAGTCATCTCTCAACCCCTCAGGTTACCTTAGCAGAAGGAGGTGGATCTCCCTGACCCGAAGGAATTCTTGACTTGGCAACTGTGGATTGATGGGTTAGCAAATCAAAGAGCGGATATCATACTAATCTAGCCAGAGAAAGAGGAGGTCAGGTATGCTTTAAGATTTCTTTTTCTTATAACTAACAATGAAACAAAGTATGAAGTTTTGTTGACAGGATTAAAAACAGTGCAAGAGATTGGGGTTTGCAAGCTCACCACCAATAGTGATTCACAACTTCTTGTGAATCACTTAAACGGATCATATCAAGCCCAAGAGAAAAGCATGAAGGCTTACGTCATAGGGGCCCGATGTTTAATCAATAAATTCGAGAAGGTAGAGATATGAAAGATTCTCCGATCCGAGAACCTCCTGATTGACACATTATCAAAGCCCCCCTCATCCCTCATCAAAAATATTCCCAGGATAATTCTTATCGAAACCTTGGGACGGAGGAGCACCTCTCCCGCTGAGAGCACCAGTGTCTTGACCACTCAAAAAGAATCCTCAATATGGATAGACCCTATCCTGAAGTACATCAGTGAGGGCATCCTGCAACTGACAAGAACAAGGCTCTAATGATACGGAGAAAAACTACTAGATTCGTCGTGATGGAGGACACCCTATACAAAAGGGAAATCAGTACCCTATACCTGAGATGCCTGAGACTGCAAAAAGCGAAAAGAGTGTTGAATGAGATGCACTAAGGAACTTGCGACAATCACAGCGATCGAAGGAATCTGGTCCATCGAGTTCTTAGGTAGGGATATTTTTGGCTAACTATGAGCGAAGACACCCACCAACTTGTACAACGATGTCATGCTTGTCAGGTATATGCAAACATCTCCCGACAACCTCCAAAAAATTTGACTACCTTACTGAGCCCTTGGCCTTTTGTGCAATGGGGGTTTGACCTGATATGACTCATTCCACCTATTAGGTCATATGTAAAATACTCCATTGTGGGCATTGATTACTTCACAAAATGGGTAGAAGCAGAACCTTTGTCCAAGATCACCGAGAAGAATACCAACGCTTTTATTCGAAGAAACATTCTTTATCGATATGGAATTCCTAACGTCCTAATTGCAGACAAGGGAAAAGAATTTGTTCATAAGGGAATGAAAATTTTTTATAACGAATGAAATATTGATTTAAGGATGGCATCCCCGGATCATCCATAAGCGAATGATCAAGTTAAGGCAGTCAACAAAACCATCAAGAAACTACTCAAAAAGAAGCTGGGTGAGAAGAAGGGAGCTTGGGCAGATGAACTCCTCGAAATTTTATGAGCATATTGGACCACTGCGAAGATAGTCACGGGTGAGACATCATATTTCTTGGCCTACGAGTTTAAAGCAATAATCTCAATCAAAATGGACATCATAACATTCAGCACTTCTCATTTCAGTAGAAAATCAGTCAGTTATACGCTTTGACCTAGACTTAAGAGAAGAAGCTAAGGATCGTGCTTTGATTAGGACGATTGCCCACTAATAAAAGGTGTCTAAGTCTTACAACTGAAAGGTTAAATACCATTCATTCAGGGAAGGTGATCTTGTACTCATAAGAATCACCCTCAATACCCGAGTAGCATCGGAAGGATCCCTAGGTGCCAACTGGGAAGGACCGTATCAAGTGGTCAAGACAGTCAGGCCAGGAACTTACAAACTGGCTTGATCAAATGGCAGTATTCTAAGCAAAGCCTGGCATGCGGAGATGTTAAAAAAATACTACCCCTGAGAGAACTCTTCCTCAGGCGAATCTAGTTGTAAGCTTGTAACACACTTGTAATAATTATTCCTTTATGAATAAAAGAAAAGTGTTCAAGTATTTTCTTTAGCACTCTCATACATATCTTCGATTAAAAATCTAACCCTAAAATTCCTTAACACTTAGTATGAATTTTAAAAAAAATCTTATCCCTTCTTAGGTGTTGTAAGCCCTTAACCCTGATCAGGCATCTAATATATTTAAGATCTGATCAGTGGCAAGACGTGGTAAACCTTGATCGGATTAGATCTGATAAATTCTATCCCTCTCCAGGTGCCATAAGCCCTTGACCCTGATCAAATATCTAATATATTTAAGACCTAGTCAGTGGTAAGGCGTGGTAAACCCTGATCGAATTAGATCTTATAAATCCTATCCCTTCTCAGGTACCGTAAGCCCTTGATCCGGATCAGATATCCTTTGTGTCTAAGAACTAGATTCATGGCAAGACGTGATAAATTCTGGTTGGGTAAGGTGAATCTAAGGTTAAGGTTAGCTGAATGCCCTAAAATCCCTTAACACTTAGTCAGAATTTTAAAAAAATCATATCCCTCCCCAGGTGCCGTGAGCCCTTAACCCTGATCAGTCGTCTAATATATTTAAGACCTGATTAGTGACAAGGCATAATAAACTCTGATCGGATTCGGTCTTATAAATCCCATCCCTTTCGAAGTACCGTAAGCCCTTGATTCGGATCAGGCATCCTTTGCTTCTAAGACCTAGATTTATGACAAGGTGTGGTAAAACCTGGTTGGGTAAGATAAATCTAAGGTTAAGGTTGGATGAATGCTCTAAAATCCCTTAACATTTAGTAAGAATTTTAAAAAATTATATCCCTCCCCAGGTGTCGTAAGCCCTTAACCCTAATCAGGCATCTAATATGCTTAAGATCTGGTTAGTGGTAAGGCGTAGTAGACCTTGGTCGGATTAGGTTTGGTAAATCCTATCCCTTCTCAAGTACCTGTAAGCTCTTGATCCAGACCAAGAATCCTTTGCGTCTAAGACTTGAATTCGTGATAAGGCATGGTAAACCCTGATCGGGTTAGGTCCTTCTAAGGTTAAGGTTGGCTATATGTCTTAAAATCCCTTAACACTTAGCAAAATTTTCTAGAGATGATTCGTCTCAGGTGCCATAAGTTTTGGGTTGCACCAGGCATCCTTAGGGGACTAAGACCTGATCGAGTGAGGCATAATAAACCCTGATCAAATTCGACTGAAGATATTGAAGACTTGAAGATATTCGAAGACCTCTGTCAAAGCCACCCTCTTTTGAAAGGACGCCTGACCCCAAAGGGCTCACAACCATTTTTATAAGGTTAGTGAATCCATTAAGTTGGTTCATTATTAAATTTCTGATAGCAGCCAAGAAAAAGAAAAAACTTACGAAAACATAGAAATACAAAACGTACTTTCATTAATTGAAGGAAAATTGTACAGAAAAATTTAGAAAAGTGTTACAAAAATATTCTAAGTCTTAAAAGTATGTATATACTAGAGAATCCCCTCTACTTTACTCAGACATTTTCATCACTTGGTCTTCGACCAGGGGTGCGAGAGAGACATCTCCACCTGTTTCACCTACTACGGGGGCAGGGGGGTCTTTATTTGCTTCTCCCTGAGGACTGAAGGCATCATCTGCTTTCTTTTGAGGAGGGGGACCTTCATCACCTTTTTCTTGTGGAGTGGGGGCTTCTTTTTCTTCATCGGTCAGGTCCCCTTTATCAGCAGCCTCCACCGTCTCCTAGGCTGGTGTCTCAGGAAGCTCTTCTGTAGTAGATATCCCCGATGTACCCGGGACATCACAACCCAGTTGGTCGAAGAGCCAGCGCAGGTCCAGTTGTGAATACTCTTGAAGTAAAAGGCGGCTCGTCAGGTCAATGCCTTCATCAACTCCCTGATCATACCAGGTTTCCAAATGAGAGGGTACCGCCTGTAATTCTTTGTATTGCTTATCAACACGATATTGCAGTGTTTTATTCATTTCTCCTAAGGCTTTGTACTCTCCCCAGATACCCTCGAGCCTTCCTTCAATTTCCTCATAGCTTATAATAATCTGGGAGTTCTGCTCCTTCAACCGATCTTTTTCATTTTTCAAGATCTGGTTGGAATCAATCAGTTTTTTGCATTGACCTTCAAAATATTGTTTGACCTTCTCGTAACTCGCCTTTTTCCTCTCCTACATCTGGATCTGAGCTTCAACTTTAAATAATTCGGTCTTGTAAGCCTCCTCCTTCTTTATCCAGTCAAATTTTTCTGAAAGAAGTTGGGATTTCTGCCCCTCCAGGTTGGAAACCCTGGCCATAAGTTCCTCTTTTTCCTTAGAGGCACTTTTTCGGGCCAAGGAGATGGCTCCCAAGCCCTTTTCTCTAACTTCTTCATAGTCTCCACGGCCCTTCATCGGACAACAATGGCATCTTTGAAATCATTAACAAACATGCCCAGAACGAAGGCACTCTACATCAGCAAAAGACTGGTCAGTCGGTTATACAAAAAATTATTGAGAAACACTTAGTTTTTTACTTGGTAAGCATGAAGGCTCATGGAGTCAAGCGCTTCTTCAGGGGATAAGTCCCCCATCTCCTTGAAGTTCTCATGGGAAATTGCCTCTGGTCCCCGATTGATCAAAGAGAGAAGATGCCTAAAAGTTTTTCTCTTTTCCTGGGGGAGATCTTCATCATCAAGGCATTAAATTCCCCCGTCGTCTCAGTGGTCAGTTCCTCTTACTCCTGTCCCATGCCTTCACCAACCTCAAGCCCCTAGATTTGGCTGACCCTTGTGGTTGCTCGGGTGGCAATCATCCCTTCTTCATCCTATCCCAAAACTTGGGTGACTGAGGCGCCTTCCACAAGTGTCGGGACGTTCTCTAATTATTATTAGGAGGGGAGAGAAGAGGAGTCGACCTTCTTCTTTTTCTTTCTCTCCTCCCGGTTGTCTTCCAAGGTCTTTTACCCTTATCTTTCGTCGGGGCCAGGTAATCTTTTCGGAGATGCTTCGGGGTCTTCTCCCTAGGCCCCTCCTTGAAGGAGATGCCCTTCTTCTTGAAGCGCTCCGTCTGTCTGTCCCCCTTCCCGGGGGCTTTCTTGGCATCCCCTTTTATGGGTCCTTTGCCCTTGTCCCTAGGGGTTTTCGACTCTGGGTCAGTCAGTTTTACCTCCTTCGAGCGTTGTTTCGAAAGCAACCATTTTAAAACATCGACTGCTTTCTATTTTCTATCAATTATAGTGCTCCCCGTACCTGTAGCTGCACAAATATGAAGAATATATTCCAGAAAAATTAGACGTGATTTTAAGTAATTAAAGGTATGAGAAAAAGATATTACCTTTGTTTATGTGAGTTCTGATCTTTGTTAGCTCACTACGGGTTGCCGCCTTGGAAGCTAAGCCAAACTTTACCTGAGCATCTGCACTCAGGAGGGCCCTGACATTCCCTAGGACCAGGAGTTCCACCCTATTAGCTACATTAATTGGGATCCATGGCTGCTCCCTGCTAATTTCTGCAGGTAAAGAGGTCAGTCAAAGTTTTTGAGTAAAGTAACAGTTATTGAAAATTCTTAATCTTTAGTTTATTATACCTGACTCCTGGAAAGTCGTGGGAATGACGCCCTGAAGAGATTTCACCCAGTTTTCACTGACCATAAACCAGTGGTCTTTCCAGTCTTTATTACAAGAAAGACTCCCTTTCAGTTATGGCTAGTACCTTGGGCGGATTTGCAGATAGTACCACCCCGGATACTGATTGGCATTTTTCTTGAGGGTGTAAAAGTACAATACCTCATCCGAGATAGGGCACGAGACTTGGCCTCAGCCTTTAGTACAAAAAGGTTCCCCAAGGCCCTCCAGCTATTCAGGGTCAACTGGTAAGGGAGAATCCTAAACACCTCGAACATCCGGATAAAATAGAGCTGTAGGGGAAATTTAATCCCGAGCAGTAAATGCTCTTCATTAAAGGCTACTTTCCCTGGTCCCAGGGCGCTTGGGATTTCTTCAGCCCTGGGGATCTTGAGTCGGACATCAGCTAGAATATCGTACAAGTCCCATGGCCTGAGACTGTCCGGTGGTATTCTGCCTTAGTAATGGTGGATGGGAACCAATCTGTTTCATTAAGTCCCCTGGCCCGAGCCTGTCCAGTGGTATTCCTTTTATCGTCCCCTCTCTCATGAGTGGGGGCGGCTGTATGGGAGGACTCCTTTCAGCGAGCAGCATCTTTTGAGCTTCCTTTACTGGCCATCTGTTTGTGAAAAAATTCAGTAAATATCTAACCTGCAACAAAAAACACAGAAAATAAATAAAAGTAGTGAAAGCACAAAGAAAGAGAGAAATGAGAGCTCCGAAAGCAGAAAAATCCAAAGGAGTGAGATCTTGTGAAAATGACGGGTGAAAAGAGGGGGTATTTATAGTGGGAGAGAGATGATCCTCACCGTAGATCTAAACAATCAGGGAGTTGCCACGTGTCCAGCCATTAATATCCTTGGGGATTGAAAAATCGTCACATCCCCCAACAGTAATTCAACATTTGGCGCATCACCGGTCTAGTGTTTGAAATCTATCCAGGAATCGAGGAACCGTCTCTTCAGAAACAACTATTGACAATTGTCAAACAGCTGTGACTTGAATCGTGATAAAGGGCAATTAATGTAGACAGACGGATACCCAGACAAGACATGTCAATAATAGGTTAACGGAGCTGTTAGAGGAAAGAGAAAAGACGTAAGTGATCAGGAAGCTTCCACAACACGTCAACTGTCTCAGTGGTTGGCTATGCTACCAGTCAACTAAAAAACCCCTGAACCATTTCCCGCCCCCTGGGATGATTCGTCTCAGACATGATTTTCTAACGCGAGTTCTACGAGTCTCACACCAGAAATTGGGGGAATGGATGTTTGGGAAAACATACGGAGATAACACGTGAACACCTAATCAGCAAGATACATGACACGAGGTCGATGTAATTTTAGGGTACTATCTTCTCAGGTGTACTCCGTCCCAGGCACCCTAGCTCAGTGATTTCACCTTCTTAGTTATTCACCGATTCAGGGATTCCACCGTCCCAGGTAAGAATTGAACATCCGTCAGTAAGACACGTGGTAGGAAGCCAAGGGTAATTCCACACAGTTTCCGCCCCAAGTGTCCCCCTTCTGGGAAAATCCACTGTCTCAGGCAAATTCCACCCTAGATATCCCCCGATTCAGGGATCCCGTGGTTTCAGACAAACTTCGTCTCAGGTAACCTACGTCTTAGGAAAATCACTGGCACCTCAGGATTATCATCGCTTCAAGTACCAAGGAAAAGGGCTCCTTCTCAGGAATTTCACAGTCATTAACAGTATGCCTCTAGCATCCAACAACAAAAATTGATACAAATCGTCGTCTTATCAATCCGAATAGCTTCTCAGGAGACTCATCTCGGTCTAAGATTCCTTCCACAGTTGGTTCACAAGAAGTACCTGATCAGGGTATCAATGGACATGTGCCCTTCCTACTCAAAAATGGGAATGATTGATGATAATTGACCCATTAAAAGTATCTGTCCCATCCTTTGACCATTTTTAAGTGATGGGACGGTGACAGGTCTATAAAGTCTACAGATGTGACAGCGTCATTAAAGAAAATCGGTTGCATATTGTCCCATGTTAGATATCACATCTTTCCCATTCTCCGATATCAAGTCACATTACTATTCAGAGGAGGGGTACTATATAAACCAAACTTCTTCAACACAAAAGGGTTGGATTTTTGGTTACTCGAGAGTTGGATTTTGGGTCCTAAAAAAACACTTGAGCCACACTTATAGATTGGGAGAGATCCAGCAGCCTCATTACCGTCAATTTCTCTTCATTATCTCCGTTGGGTATTTTTTATACACTTTCTCTTTTTTCAGGTCATTTTTAGTTTTCTTCTTATTGTTTTCGTCGGAAACACTTTCTTTTTTTTTCACCGCTTTTCTGACTTAGGCATTGAAGTTTTTCCGTCAAAAATCTCTCCTAACATCACTTTGAGGTATTTATTTTCTTTACAGACTTAGGAGGTGAAGCTCTGTCAGAAACAGCTACGTTTGTAGTTATTTTCTGGTGTAAAAATCGTCATCTGACAAATAACCATCTTGCCCTTATATTTTATCAACTGGATCATTTCATGTTAATCGTGAGAAGGGTCACGGATAATTCTTGCACTAATAATATAAAAGATAAATTATATATAATTTAAAATAATAAATAAATAATAACAAAAATTTTATAAGATAATATTTAGTGATTTGATTTATAAATTTATAATTAATTTAATTTATAATTTAAATTAGAAATAATAATTAAAAAATAATAATTTATAAATTTTTTAAATTAATTTAAATTATTAATTTTAATAATTTAAATTAATTTAAATTACATCGATTTAAAAATACTTTACCGCTGTCGATGATATACGGCATAACACAAAATCTTTGACCAGTAAAGAGAATTTATGAAAGTCATGGAATGTTTATTTGACCACGTTCAATGCAATTTACCCACAAATTATTCACCTGTTTTTAAATTTATAATAAAAATAAAAATTAAATAAAGTGTGATCGAGGAGCCGGAGATGAAATGGAAAACCGAGCTCATTTTCAGCATTCATTTTGGCTCTTTTCCATTTTATAGCACCGCAATAATAAAGAAAGAGCACACACCGAGACCAGAAGCTTCTGTCTTTTCTGTCTGTGGTCTCTTTGCCAGAATAATTTATCTTCATATTCTTTCTCGAATTGTACCATAAAATGTCAGAGGAAAGGAACAAAATCACAAATGTTAAGACGGTGTTTCTAATCAACTATACTCATCATATCCCTAACTGTGTATTTTATCTTCTCTGATAAGGAAGGCATAGCCAATAATAAGGCAGGAAAGCAGTACCCATTTGCCAAAAACCCAGTCTTTCTTACAAGCAGCTATGAAAGGTTACAAATTGAAGGCAACTCCTTCGTTTTCAGTTATTTTCTTGCTGTTTATTACACTCTCGTGATCGAGATATGGCGTGTATGTTGCTGCACTAGCACAATAGCAGTCACCCATTAAAACTATGGTGGTTTTGGTTATGGAAAACAGATATTTTGATCACATGCTTGGGTAGATGAACAAAGCTATCAACCTGAAAGTCAATGGGCTGACGGGAGATGAATGCAACTCGGTTCAACCAAGAGTCCGAAGTCACAGATCATTTGCTTCACTGATGATGCAGAGTTTGTGGATCCCGATCAGGGGCATTCGTTTGAGGAACTGGAGCAACAGATATTTGGCTCAGGTAGCATTCCTTCAATGTCTGGTTTCGTAGAGCAGGCATTGTCAATGTCTCCGAACTTGTCTGAAACTGTGACGAAGGGCTTTAAGCCTGAGGCTGTTCCTGTTCATGCTGCGCTTGTGCAAGAATTTGCTGTCTTTGATAGATGGTTTTCTTCAATTCCGGGTCCAACACAACCCAATAGGCTATTTATTTTTTCTGCTGCCTCTCATTATTCAACAAGCCATGTCAAGAAGCTACTTTGTGTGGGTTTACATTAAATCGTTACTATAATTTTATTAAAAACGGGCTAATGTTATAGTCATTGAGAAAAGTGGACCCAATTATGTGATCTAAAAAAAATTGGGCTTAACGTCTATTATGGGCTAGTTTTGATAGTCAGTGTAGGCCATGGGTCATGTTGAAGCCTTTGATG
>JAVXUL010023913.1:0-11742 GCA_035590515.1 Trichilia minutiflora
ATTGGTTCAAGTGACACGGCACTTGTTCCCCTTAAGCAAAGTCTCAAAATTGAGGTTGTGTATGGAGTAGATCTTTGTTGGGAGAGTTATCCCTTTGTTGGGCCGAAATAACTCGAACATGAGCGATAAAATATTTCAATCATGAGTGAGGCTAGTAGCCAATTGAATTTGTGAATTAGTTCGGTACGTCGGATGCATGGGGTGTGCTCCCTCAGTGTATTCGATAGGAAAGACTGAAATGACATTTCAATTATGAAAAAAAAAAAAGAAAGAAAAGAAAAAAAAAAGGAAAAAAATGTGGTTCCTGGTGTTGGACATTATTGACATTCTGTTTGCTTGTTGAATACGTTTATTGTTGGCATGAGTTTTGGTTAAGGGTTTGATTGTGAATCAATTTAAAATATACTTGACTCAAAATTTGTGTGCTTAAAAATGAAGTGAAGCTTGTCTATTTGGGTTTGAGAAGTATTTTTAAAGAGATTTGTTCCTTGTGTGAATTTGTAAAAACTCTTAATGATTTTGCTTTTCCTTTCTTGCTTGGAAGTTGGGATTTGATGTTGAGTAATTTGGATTAATCTTTGCTGGAGTTGGAATTGCTGGTTGTGAATTTATTGGACTCGATTTTGATCCTAGTTCATGCTTGAGGACAAGCATGTGATAAGTATGAGGGAATTTGTTAGCTTGTATTTTAGTTAGAATGACATAAAAATAGCATCCGCAAAAATTGAAATCTTGATATGCTTGATTTAACAAATTGTTGGCTAGGTCCCTCTCCACCAAAAGGAAAGTGAATGGTTCTCATATGACGACCGAATTTAGATAACAAATCTGGAGCATCTTCATATTTCGATGCATGAAAACCAACAAATGATAAATGTCGAGCTTTTTTGGTAACAAATTGTTTGCCGGAGTCCACTGTTACCCATTCATCATTTGCCATTAGTACTGCAAGATCATGAATAAGGTCATGCATTTTAAATCGGAACAAATCAACTGCGAGTTCAAAATCTTGGAAGAAAGATCTGGAAACTAATTCCTTAAAATATTGCACTCCAATAGTATCTGGATCTTCATTTCTATTAGAAGACTGTAGAAGTCCATATGCCATCCAAATGGCACCCAAATCATAACTAGTTAATTCATAATCTTTTGGAAAGATAGAGCAACAGACAAAACATTGTTTCAAGTGAGATGGCAAGTGATCATAGCTTAGTTTCAGAGCAGGCAAAATATGGTTTTCCTTTTTGATACGAAAACCCCAAGAAATCTTAGTTCTTGAAACCCCCTAATCCTATTAATCAAATCCCCAACTTTCTATTTAATTAAACATGTTAGATCAAACCCCAAATCTTATATTTGAGACCCAATCCCAAAGATAAAACAGAAATTAATTCACATTCAAGCCACTTACTTGATTAAGTAAACAAATTTCTTGAAGTAATAAAAAAGACAACCACGCCTCTCTTGAAGAACAAATCTGAAAATTTTCATCAATAATCTCCGTTTACAAGGATAAAGAATGTTTATATACCCTTATCCATATCCTAACCCTAATATGAAACGGGTTTGCAAGCCCATTTAATGAAAACTAGACTAATCCTAAATAATTACCCAAAAAGAAAGCCCATAGGCCTAGTACTTAACAAACTAATTAAAATAAACTAAGTAATAAATATCCAGCCCCTTAACATGTTCTTGGGCCTAATTAAAGATAGAAAATCATAAGCCTAATTTATTACAAAACACTTCCCAAAGAAAAGTATTGGGCTTGTCTTCCAGATTGGCTAAGTACTAGCCCCTTCATACGCCTCCTCTAATAAAATTACAAGCTTGGGCATGCCTTGGTGTTCCTCCATAGATGTTTCAGCCTCTTCAAGTATTTGACTTGTTATTTGGCTTTGAACAAAAGCTTGTATTGCTTGTTTAACCTTTGAAACTTGTTGCCTTGTAATTGGATCATTAGGCATGTGTAGCTTGTCTTGTTGTGTATTGTGGCGTTGAACCTTCTTACCAAGACTGGTTGTATCACAAGTGCTGCTGATTACTATCATTTAGATTGAATAAATATTCTAATTAATTAATTAATTAATTAATTAATGTAGGTAAATTTCAATCTATCAATTCATAAATTTCACTAACATACAAAAAAATGGCTCAATAGTCAAACTTCAAGTCTTTCTTTTAAATTAAGACAGGAAATTTGTGTATTAATATGTGTAAGCAAGAAAAACTTTATCATGTTCATCAACATTAAAACTTAGATTTATAATTTATATTATTAAAGGATGAGCGAATGGGAATCGTTAACTTTTTTGTTATTTGTTGGCTAATAACAATCTGAATTTAATTGAGAAAATGACTTTTTCGAAAAAAAATTTCTTGCTAAAAGTATAATTATTGTCCCTTGCACTATAATTTTATATTGTAGGATAATTTACTGGGAGGCTAAAATAAAATTTAATTTTTGTTAAGAAAGAATGCAAAAAGAGTCTAAGGATTGACCTTGAGATCAAAAGACTAATTTACTATAATTCCGAGGGATAGGTGAGGATAGAGTTGTTATTGGTACTTGATTAGAAAATAAATACCTGCCCAGGGTGAGATCTACAGATAGCCGTGGTCAGGAAACTGGCGCCTCATATGAACGCTATCATCAAGACTTATCCTGAGAGAATCGACCCAAGATGAAATCCTGTGTTAAAGAGTGTCACTTCGAAACTTATTTTCAGATAATTACATTAGCTTGGGGGAGGGGGGAAGTGAACAATGGTCGGAAGTATAAATCTACGATAACTGTGATCCAATCCAATCATACTTAAAATTTCTCGTAATATATATGAAAGGTGATGGACTATGATTGGGGAATTGACAGGTTAAGCGTGATCTGTATTCTTAAAATTTTTCCTTGGTAATTCGAAATTAATAAAAGTCACTCACATACTCGTGATTCTAAAATTATAAGAGTAAATTCCAAAATCTCTAGAGGTGAATAATCCACAACACGAGAACCTTTATAAAACAGTGATTATTATTAACATTTTTTTTTTATATAAAAGACAGTGATTATTATTAAAAAAATATGCTTTCTAATATATCAAAACTCTACCAAAATACTATTTTACTTCATAAAAGCAAAGTCCTAAACTTACGTAAATATCATAGGCTTTCGAATAACTAAATTTTTTCTTAATATTATTCCTTGATTACAGGTTTAAGCTCTCAGCTACCTAACGTCTACCATTTGGTACACCAGACATCCAATTAGATTTTTCGTGCATCAACAACTTTATTAATAAATAATTATTTTTATTATTTAAATATAAATGATAATTGTGATAAATGAGTTGAATCTTATATAAAAGGAAAATTATTTAAATTTAAATAATATTTATAAGTGGTATTTTCGTTATTTTTGTAAAATATATATTCGGATACTAATTTCAAATAATTGACACTAATTGGGTGTTTATTGAATATTTTGAGAAGATTTAGATGATAATGGATGAAAATGAATGAAATTGGACAAGTTTCGTAAAGTTACCAATTGAGCACTTAGTATTCAAAATTAAATTCTCATTTATTAAGAAGTCCAATTACTAAATAGTTTTTTTTTTTTTCACTTAAAGAGGACTCGTAGATGTTTGTGTATAAAGAAATTTGAGTGAAATCCAGTTTTGGCCTTTCAAATGATGAGAAAATAGTACTGGAATAGAGAATGACAAAAACCGTTTAAGTTAAAAGGGTAAAATAATAATTCTTTGGGCTTATAAAAGAAGCCAAAACAATTCCTCCCCAACTTTTTTCTTTTTATTTTTCTTTCAATTTTCTCATTTTTCATCTCATTAACTTGCCTTTTTTTTTTTTACAAATCACTTATAGTCATCATCTTTTATAACATACAAGGTTCATTTTATTGATTTAACGGAGATTTAAGTCTAAAAAAGTTAGAAAAAATTCAAGCACTATTTACAAAATTAGGATTTTTTCCAATTTGTTATAATTAAAGTTTTCTAAGGTTAAATTTAACCATTTGATAAATTTGATAACACTTTTAACTTTAATTTTGTATAATTTGAAGAATTTATAAAGTTACGATTTATTGTTTATTCGATAAATTTGTTTATAATTATGAAAATTTGACTTATATTATGTTAATTAAGACGTAGAAGAAAGTTAAAAGTATAAAATTAAAAAATAGGTATAAATAAACAATAAATATGGTATTATGCAATTAGAAATTTTGTGAAAATTGGTCGATTTTAAAAATTTTTATTAAGTCACACAAATCGATTAGTAAAATGAATAATTTAAGTGTTTAATTGTTGAAAATTTAAAAATCAATTTTAGAGATAGAAATGAAATTGTAGGCGAAATATTCTCGAAAATTGAACGACAATTAGGCAAAACACAGGATTGGATTTCATAAATATTGTATATATGTTTATATTATTTATAAATAGTGTTAAGAATTAATATATGTATTGTTATTTGTATAATTAGGTTTAGATATAGAAAAAGAAGAATACGAAAAACATGAGGGATTATTGGAAGTGTATACCTTCCTTAAGATTGAGTGGACTTTATGTTTTAAACTATTTTTTATTTATTTAAATTATTTATAAAATTTATGTGTTTTATTGTTTTAGGAAGTTAGAAAAAAATGGTTTTATATTCTATGTTTTCATGAAAAATTGTTTTATGATACCTTTTTGTAAATAAATGTATAATGATGTAATGTGAAGATATGTGTATGAGACCTTAGAGATCAAACATGAATTTGGATAAATAATATTGTGTATGATTTTAGTTCATATCATTGTTTTATGAATATAAGTTGATGATGATTTTTACAATTGAATTGTGACTTAATGATGATTTGGCATATATGGATTTGTATATTGATATTCATATGGTGATCTTTTGAATTTGAAATGTGTTATTAGTATAATGACTTTATGATCTTTATTTTAGAATTTTTACATCCATATACACATGGTGATGTGGCCAATGGATCAATATTGACTATGGACTATAGATATAATGAAGTACCCTAAAGCGGACTTATATAAATGCCACTTAGGTCAGTGGTGTACTATAAGGTAGCCTGGGATCGGACTTTGAGGAGGCCACCTAGGTTAATGATGTGCTCATATGAGATACGTAAAAGGTTGGAAGTGGTATCTGAGAGATATGGAGCATTACTTACCTGAGAACCTTTGAACTATGAGTTATATCGAGAATAGTCATGAGTATTATCATGTAACTACACAATATTAACGTCAGTGGTGAGCCATATTTTAGTACAATGATCATGCATATCATCATTTTATAAATATAGAATGTTTTATATCATATCATCATGTGTTTTATAAAAATAAAACCCACTGATAACTTGAGATTTTCTTTAGCTAAGGTAATTGTCGGGAAGAATAGCCAACCCTCAATGTTTTCAATTAAGATAAGCCATGGATTTTAAAACGCATTAAAACATATTATGTTTTCATACACTATTTATTTAGAACTCTTTTATTTAATATATTTTAAAAAAGAAAATTAAAATATAATTTTATACGTGTATACATAATTATATAATATTTTAAATACATATTTTCTTTATACGTTCATTCACAGAGTATACATTCATATACTCTCACCTTTATATTCCAATCTTAGGATAACTGAGTGACTTAAGAGGGAATGACTGCATATAGGCTTTGTGGATTTAGGTATAATTATTGTATTTGACTCATATTATAGATAATTAAGTTCACTAGAGATTTGTAAACTTTGTTTCATTTATCTGATTTTGAAAATTGTAATCGAATTTATGAAATTATATGTTTTATTTATTTTTATAACTTAAATGGTGTATTTTCTTGTTATGTATGTACTCAAATCATTTTGGGAAGACAAATTAATTTTGAAATGATATATAAACATGCTTATGTATGGTTGAATGACGATGATGATATGATATTTAAAATGATTTGGATAGTTTATAGCGATTGAGATCTGGATTGTGGTTTGATGATTTTTTTTATTTGGAATAAATATTAAGAAGTGTTTTTAAATGTTTTAGCTCATAAGTAGGTATCCTAGAAGCCTTGTAGGCTCCTAACATGTGTTATAGGATTTTGAATGCGTATAGGGATTTTGTGACGATTGTCACATGCGGGTTTCATGGTCGTGGACATGACAATATTATTTAAGTTTCACTCGTGAATTTAAAATATTAAATTAAATGATAATTAATTTATGGCATGTGTTGGAGACAGTTAGTGACAGTAGCCTTTTTTTCCTAAAATCTCCCTTAAGTTAATAATGTGACCCTCATACATTAATGGAAGCAGTCTTAAAAGCCAAAGGGTTAGCCACCCTAACTTTATAAAATTTATCATCTCCCCCCATAACAAAACTATGTTTGACTTGCCCTTCCTTTCTACAAAAGAAAAAAAAAAGCAAAAGGAGATCAAGGAAAAGAAAGAAGGAAAAGAAGAAAAAGAAGAAAAAGAAGAAAAAGGAGGGTACATAAGAAACTTAAAAAAAACCCAAATTCAATCACACGAAGATAACCCTCAGTTACTATTTACCTTTAACTATAACATCATCATTGCAAGAAGACTAGTTGAGTGGTATACCAAAATTATCAAAGATTTTATGCATCAATAGCTGATGCTGTATGTGAGAATGTTTATAAGAAGTCATTTTTCAACAAGGTCAATAAGAAAAGATGTAAAAATTCTACTTTATTTAGTTTTTATAAAAATATAAGTACAAAATTTTTTAACCATTAGATCGAGCTAAAATTTGGACTAGCCATTTCTGAGACCTTTTTCTATGATCTGAACATTAGAGATTTGGTTTTGAGGTCTATAGTTCTAGATCAATAGATGAAGATGTGATCTGTATATAAGAAGAAGTTTCAAATTTTTTTATTATGTCTAATTTTCATCAAAATACAGAAGTGGGTCCATTAACCATTGGATCATACTGAAATTTGGTTTGAATGATTGTGAGATCCTGTTTTACGATTAAAATGGTGAAGGTTTGATTTTGAGATCTATAGTTCCAGATCAATTTATGGAAAAATGACCTACAAACAAATATGGTCTTATGGTCTAGACAGTGAAGATGGAGTTCTACAGCCTTGGTCTCTAGATATGGCCTAAGAATAGAAGCTTTCATTCTTAAGACTCATCCCAAGGTTGCCTTAAGAGTTCATTCGCCCCGAGGTCCTTTTGCCTCATAGGTTCACTTGCTTCAGGGTTTCATTCACCTCAAGAGTTTATCTGCCTCATTTATCTCAGGGGTTTATTTGCCTCATCCAAATTTTGCTTCATCTAAAGGTCGTTTCATCCTAGAACTCTCAGCACAAAGGTCATCTTATCTTGAAGGTCTCATTACCATGTCCTAGAGGTCTGATCCGTCTTATCTGAAGTAGCATCATCTCAGGAAAATTTTTTTATCCACCTTTACTTTTAATCAATTTCACTTATAAATATTAGTCATATACTAGTCATCTATCGGCCATAACAAAAGTTTAATGTCATTTGCATGAAAATTGCTAGTATATCTACTATGATTGAAAGTGAAAATTATGAATATGCATGTTGTCAAAAGTACTTGGTCGTGATACTGAGCTTACCTCACTCGATGCCGAGCTCATTCGCTTGATGATATTGAACCACTTTGCTTGATGTCGAGCTCACTGCGCTCGATAATTCTAAGTCATTTCACTCGATGTCGAACCCATTCACTCGACTATGTCAAGTTAGTTCACTCGATGCCAAGTCTACTTTGCTAAATGATATAGAGTTACTTTGCTCATTGTCGAGCCCATTTGCTTGATTTATTGAGCCACTTTGCTTAACGATACTGAGCCTATTTCATTCGATGTAGAGTCTATTCACTTGATGTTATCTAGTCACTTTGCTCGAGATACCGAGTCACTTTACTCGATGTCAAGCCTACTTCGTTCAATATTGAGCTCATTTACTTAATGATATCGAGCCACTTCGCTCGATGTCGAACCCACTTCATTCGATAATACTAAGTCACTTCACTCGATGATGTTGAGCTCACTTCGTTCGATGTCGAACCAATCTACTTGATGATATTGAGTTCATTTGCTCGATAATATCGAGCTTACTTTACTCAATGATATCGAGTTACTTCGCTCGATGTCGAGTCTATTCGTTGATTGATACTGAGCCATTTCGTTTGATGATATTGAGCCCATTCATTTGATATTTAGCTACTTTGCTCAATGTTGAGCCTCTTCGCTCAATGATACCAAGCCTCTTTGTGCTCAATGATACCAAGCCTTATATTGAAACAAGTTCGAGCCTAGCCTTGTTGAGTACCTCTCTATTTCCTTCTCCTCCTCAAGTATTGGTGGTCGGCTTGAATTATAAACCTTGCAATTTAAGCCCTACACTTAGGCTAAAAAAATCCTGACCTAGTTTCAGGCATGTTATCTTCATATATTATGATGGACGGGAAAGGGGCGAGAATTGGATTGCTTACCAAGTACCTCCATCATATTCTTCTAGTGTTAAGACAAGTATGAAATAAGATCCTCACCTTTAAAAGCTTCACACTAGTCGAGCAAAATCCCTTACTCCTGCGTCAAATATCTTTATATATTATAGTGGACGAAAAAGTAACAGGAATCGAATTTCTTACCAAGTACCTCCATCATCTTTTTTTGGTGTCGAGGCAGGCTTGGAATATGATCCTTTCTCTTAAAAGCCTCATACTAGTCGAGCAAAATCCTTGACTCTCGCATTAGGTATCTTTATATATTATGATAGATGAAAAAAAGGTAAGAGTTGGATCCCTTATCAAGTACTTTTATCATCTTTTTTTGGGTGTTTAGATAGTCCAAAAATAGGATCCTCACCTTTAAAAGCCTTACACTAGTTAAGCGGAATCCTTAACCTCTATATCAGGTATCTTTATATATTATAGTAAACGGAAAAGGGACAGAAATTGGATCCCTTATCAAGTGCTTCTATTATCTTCTCTTGATATTGAGGCAGGCCTAGAATAGGATCCTCGTTTTTAAAAGCCTTACACTAGCCGAGCAAAATCCCTAATCCCCGTATTAGGTATCTGTATATATTATGGTGGACGGAAAAGAGACGAGAATCAGATCCCTTATCAAATACCTCTATTATCTTCTTCTAGTATTGAGGCAGACTTAGAATAGGATCATTATTTTTAAAAGCCTTACACTAGTTGAGTGAAATCCTTACCCCATATTAAATATCTTTATATATTATAGTGGACCAAAAAGGGATGAAAATTGGATCCTTTACTAAGTACCTTAATCATCTTCTCTTGGTGTTGAGGTAGGTTGGGAATAAGATCCCCACTTTTGAAAGTCTTACACTATCGAGCAGAATTCTTGACTCCTGCTTTAGGTGTCTTTATATATTATGATGGATGAGAAAGGGGCAAAAATCAGATCTATTATTAAGTGCCTTCATTATTTTCTTTTGATGTTAATGCAGGCATAGAATAAGATCCTTGCCTTTAAAAGCTTTACATTAGTCGCTCAGAATCCCTAACCCTCATGTCAGGTATTTTCATATATTATGATCGACAAAAAAGGAACAAGAATCGGGTCCCTTATCAAGTACCTCCATTATCTTCTTTTGGTGTTGAGGCAGTTCTGAAATAGAATCCTTACCATTAAAACTTTACATTAGTTGTTTTGAAAGTCCTACCGCCGCATTAGTCATGTTATCTTCATGTTGAATGTTGATAGAAAAGACTCGAGTCTGATCTCGTTGAATACCTCTATTCCTTCTCTCCAAGTATTGAGAGAAAGGCTTAATCTTGGCTCTTCCGCTCAACACCTGGTTTGCTTACTCGATAATGCAGAGTCCCCTTACTTGAGATTGAGTCACATGCACCTCATATGAGGCCAAGTCCTAATGAGAGGCTTATATAGAATATAGTTTTAATTAAAAATAAATTTTTATTGAAAATTAGGAAATTTGATGTTAAGGACAATTAATAGTAGTAAACTTTTCTTCTAAAAATTTTCATAAATTAATAATACGGTTCTTACACATTAATAAAAGCAGTCTTAAAAGTTTAAGGGTTAGTTATTTTAACTCTATAAAAATTATTATCTTCCCTCGTAATAGAATTATATTTGACTTAATCATAAAAAAAAAAGAGAGCAAAAAGGAGACTAAGGAGAAGAAAGAAGGAAAAGAAAAAAATGGGATATATAAGTAATTTAAAAAAAATTAAAGTGCAATCACAAAAAGATAACCCTCAATTACTATTTATCTTCAATCACATCATTATTATTGCAGAAAGTTTCGTTGTGTGATGTAATAAAATCATTGTAAATTTTGTGTATAATAATATATTTGATATTAAAGGGATGTAATTTTTAAATAAAATTATTTGATGTCTAACATAAATAAAAAAGTGATAAATATATTAAAATTGCCTAGGTGATGCTCTATTATTATTTTTTTATTTTCTAAAAATAGACTGTAAACTTCTTTTAAATCAACCTAATCATATAATTACATGTAAACATATTGAACGTTCTAAGATTTTTAAAAATGTATTTTATTTTAATAACAAACTACAAAAATTAACAACAAATCATTAAGAATCATATATGTACTCACCTTCAAATTCAATATCAAATATCAAAGTGAAAAAAAAGAAATAGTATCCATAGAGTAGAGTATGAATTATTCAATGTCCACAAACTCTTAAGTGATGCAATTATTGGCATCGTATACACAGGCGGCTAAACCTTTCAATTAATTACAAAGTTGAGCATACAATTTATTATCATTATTATTATTCGGTGAGTTATTATAGATCCAAAACGTGGACACACATAAAAAATAGAGACGTCCTTATTTATAGCAATAAACTTTTTTAACAATAATTAAATCAAACTTACAATGACTTGCAATAATTTAAGTCATAACTTACAATGACTTAAAGAAAGAGTAGTTGTACCAGAAGTTTATTCTTAAACTATGGTCTTGAAAGCAATGGAAATGCCACATGTTTAAATTGTTAAACATATAATTACTATGGGAATTAATTAGTTAATCAAACAACTAAAAATGGGTTGGTTTGATTCCATTGATGTCTTGAAGAAAAAATAGAAATCAAACCGATATTTTAGGTAAGACCAAGGCAAAACATGTGTCCTCGAGTAATTAAATCTGGCGGGTGACCCTAGGGAGCCAATCGTAATAACTCATATACATACTTTTGAATGTGACATTACTAGAAAATCTATCCATAGATAAATACAAAATCAATTGTTAAAGATTTCGCAACAAGCATCAATTGAGTTCACAATTTTTACTATTCAGTGTAAGAAAGATTTTTAATAGTCAAAGTTGAAAATAAGAAATTAAAAAAAAATTGTCGATTCATTTTTTAGAAAAATACATAATTTTTAGAAAAAGATTTATAAATTGATAAAAGATTAACTAACAATTTAGAGTTACTAATTGGAGAATTTTTTGTTTTAATATATAATAAAATACTAGATTCCTAGTTTAAAATAATAATAATAATAATTTGTCTTATATTAAATAACTTTCATTAAGGGTGTGCGAGAATTCTTTCATAGATAATTTTCAATTATGTGCGACAGGATAAGTCACTTGAACAAATTATCTCAAATTTGGGGGAATATACACACATAACTACATACATACACGCATATGCATATATATAAATATA
>JAVXUL010023924.1:0-11742 GCA_035590515.1 Trichilia minutiflora
AATTCTTTCGTTAAAAAGTTCATCTGCATTATCTCTTTGTATTCTGTTTCTCCACGATTTTCACCATGTTTCGTTTGAGCAACAACTTGATCGGAATCCTCAATATTCTGACTTTCCTTCTCTCGATTCCGATTCTCTGGGCCGGAATCTGGTTGTCGAACAAGGGGGTGACGGAGTGCGAAAAATTTCTCGACATACCGCTCATAGTTCTTGGCGTTTTCTTGATGGTCGTTTCCTTGGCTGGTCTGATAGGCGCGTGCTGTAGAAACTCGTGTTTGCTTTGGATTTACTTGGTGGTGATGTTCTTGTTGATTGTGCTTGTGTTTTGCTTCACAATCTTTGCTTTCGTTGTGACCAACAAAGGTGCGGGGGAAGCTGTGTCCGACAGAGGGTATAAAGAGTACAGATTGGGTGATTACTCCAACTGGTTGCAGAAGAGGGTGAATAACACGAAGAATTGGAGGAAGATCCGGAGTTGCTTGATTGATAGCAAAGTTTGCTCGAAGTTTTCTGATAAATATCTACAAGACACCGTTGAGCAGTTCTATAAAGAGCATTTGACGTCTGTTCAGGTAATTAATGAAGTGCTACATATTTTCTATGTTTCTGTAAAAAAAATTGAGTTTTATGGATGATTTTGTGTGGAGATCTGTTTATTTGGTTAATTTGAGAGTATTTGACTTCATTTCTGAATTTGGTTTTGTGAATTGTGTATGTTACATCTGATTTTTATATTGGTATATGAGCTTCAATTTATTTGTTGACAATATTTTCTTTTAATTTAATCAGGGAATTTGCTGATTTTGTTCGTGCATACCTTAATTTGGACTGTATTTTGTCAGCGTTTCTCAAATTTTGAAACTTCTACTTGGTTTTGTTGTATTTGGTAGAGATCTGAATTTCAGTTTCAGTCTCATAAACAACTTGCAAAATCCCTGATCTTCCTTTTTAGAATCAGTTCAAATTATCTTTATCAGAGAAATTAAACAAGATATCTTGAGTGCAGAATTGAAAATTATCTAGAAATTTAATTGTAGATGTTGACATCTGACCTAAAACCATTATGATTTTTTTTTTCCTTATTGTACCTGTGCTCAACTATGTGTTTGATTTTGGGTCGAGTTTGTTTAATTGGTACAAATGTCTACTCATTAAATTGTGTTAAATCAAAATGAATGGCAAGTTTTAAGGCATCGAAGTAGTCTAATTAATTATCATCCAACTTGTCAACTTAGTCTCCTTATGATTTTTCTCAATTGTGACATGGGTTGAATATTCATTTTGTAGTCTGGTTGCTGCAAGCCATCGAACGACTGTGGATTTACCTATGTTAAACCAACCCAATGGACTAAGACCACTACAAATAGCACCAATCCCGACTGTATTGCATGGGATAATGACAAGAATACTTTGTGCTATAACTGCCAGTCATGCAAGGCTGGACTGCTGGATCAACTCAAGAGTGATTGGAAGAAGGTTGCAATTGTCAACATCGTATTCCTCGTTGTGCTCGTTGTTGTTTACTCCATCGGCTGCTGTGCGTTCAGGAACAACCGGAGGGACAATTATTACGGAAAGTACCCTGCCTGATGAGAGATGTTACCATCTCTAGTAGTCATTAGGCAAATAACTGCTACTATTTGTTTCACTCTATGTTAGTAGTGACTTTGGTCTCTTGTACAGCTTTTGATGTTGATTTAGATTGTTATTAGAACATATTTGATCATTGTAATATCATATCATTTGTGGAGTTCGTATATTTTTTGCCGCAGTTTACCTTCTTTTTTTTTTCGTTTCATTTATTTGTCGTGATGCTTCACTGGTTCTTGTATTTGTGCAGATCACTTACAGCAGTTTATAATGAAGGTTATTAAAATTTCATAGTTTCTATTTTCCATTGATGATGGACTCATATAGATCAAATCTAATTAGGCGTTGTCAATACCTTCATATATGAAAAAACAGATTACGTACCCAATTCTGGAACAATAAACTTTCATTGAAAACAAAGAACCTTCGCTAACATTCGATTCATACACATTTTCTCATCGTTTGCGATAAATTCCTGCAAAATACATGAGGTTTCCTGATGGTCTTCTTCTCTAGTAGGAATAAGAAGGAGATGTTCCCATTCACTGTCGGCAACATCTGTTTAACCATGTCAACTATTGCCAAAATCCAAAATATATAAGACGATGTCTTAAAATCGAGTCTATGTAACACATGGGTTTTGTTTCCTTGTATGTAATATCTGGGCTGCATGCAGATTGCTCACCTGCTAAATTTTATGCACGATTTTTATTGTAAATTATGTCATGCATGCAAATTATCCACTTGGAAAAGGCTGTGGAAGCCAACCAGCATTCCCCTTCATAAGGTGCCGTTCCATTTATGCAATTCCAACAATTAGCATAAATAAAAAAGAAGAAGAAATCGAAGTTGATGTGATTATCAATTGAGAAGCAGAATCCCCTCCTATTCTGGGAAAACCAGGACGGGATCCTGACCGTCCATTAAAGATTATGGCCCTTATTTTTGAAAAACTTTGAAACGGGGGGCCCATTCAGAGAATGGATGCCACGGGTACCTGTTGTCTACAATACGTGTACGTATTTTCTTTAAAACTCAGGATAAGATTAAGACGCAGATAAGTTTTGCTTTCTGTTATTTCCGGGCTACTTATATGAATCAAAAAAT
The DNA here is from genome assembly GCA_035590515.1 of Trichilia minutiflora. NCBI lineage: Eukaryota > Viridiplantae > Streptophyta > Magnoliopsida > Sapindales > Meliaceae > Trichilia > Trichilia minutiflora. Next base: position 2,698 of record JAVXUL010023924.1, read on the forward strand.
ACGTCGCTGAATTTGGAGCGGGCAAATCACACAAGGAGGATACATGTTCTTGAGACTTTACAGTTTCCTCGCAGTGGTTGGACTCTTCCATTTTCTTCTTCCCTCACTTGCTCAGTCAGTAAACCCTAGTTGCTGTTTGTTTCTATCTTATTATTCTCTTTCTTTTCCCAGATCAAAAGAGAAAGAAAGAAAGAACGAAGGATGCCCACTGCACTAAATGAAAAGAAAAGTTAGCTTTCTTAAGATATTCATCAATGGCATAAATGCACTTTCAGGGTTTCCATACTGCATATTAAGGGAGAATCTTCATCATTTTGAGAAGTATTCCATATTTTTTATTATACTCATTACTGTCGTTAATGCAATTTGATTTGTGTTTTCTTTTTTCTCCCCTTCAGGTATTGGGATACTATCAGTCCCGTATGCACTCTCAGGGGGCAGGTTAAGCTTGATCATTCTCATCATACTTGCAGCAGCAGCCTAATTTACTGCTCTCCTAATAAGAAGATGCATGGGAAAAGAACCAGATACGATCACAAGCTATATTGACAATGCTGATCATGCTTTTGGCCGCAAAGGAAGAGTCATAGCTTCTCTTTCACCTGTTTAGAGCTCTACTTTGTTGCTACGGGTCTTTTAATATTGGAAGGAGACAATTTACACGAACTTTCATCAAACTTTTAGTTGAAACTTGGGAATATTACCTTGGATAGGAGACATGCTTTTGTTATTCTGTCCGGTGTTATGGTCTTACCTTCTATGTGGCTGAATGATGTTGATGCTTTGTCCTATGTTTCGGCTGGTGGGGTGCTTTCTTCTTTGATTATTACTGTATGTGTTTTCTGTGTTGGTGCAACAAATGGAGCTGGATTTCATGGAAAGGGAAGCTATGGTGCTCATTCTGTGTTTCCTCCTATCTACAAATCTATGAGAAAGAAAAACCAATTCCCCATGGTACGATTAACAAAGATTTTCCCAAGAAAGTTGGACCATCAGCTCTAGAAATACTAGAAATGATTCATAATGTCAAGCTACTATTTAGCTACAAAAAACGTAACTCATGCTAATATTTCTATTTTTATCTACTCTTACAGGTCTTACTCTTAAGTTTTGTTATATGCACGGTTACATATGTGACTACGGCAATCTAGGGATACCTTATCTATGGACAGAATGTTCAATCTCAGGTAACACTAAATCTGCCAACAGATAAGGTCAGTTCAATGGTCGCAATATACACAATATTGGCAAGTCCTGTGGCCAAATATGCATTGACAGTAAAGCCGATTGATTCTGCTATTGTAAGCCTCTTGCCAGCAAACTATCAATAAAATAAGTTCACAATTATTGTCATCCAAATGTCTTTACTTGTTAGCGCTCTGGTTTTGGCTGCTCTGTTTCAGTCGGTGTTGTCTCTAAGCGGGGGCATTTCTTATAGTGATTGTTTCCTTCTTGCTTCCTTGTGTTTGCTACTTGAAGATTTTTGAAGCTTACTGGAATTCGAGGGTTGAGCTGTTTGGAATTGTTGTTACAATGCTGATCGATTGCCCTTTTTGTTGGTTTTTCGGGAACATATTCATCCGCTGCTCAAACAGTAAAGCAGATTTAGAATCCAAATATCTTTAAAAAAAAACTTGTTTTGTTTGTATGCTTTGTTTATATTCGACCAAGCTATAAACTGAAAGCTTATAATATCAAAAATTTTAATTCCTTAGAACTTGTTTTCTCCATATTGTCACTTTAAATGCTGAATTTGAGTGATGAACAGATTTCAAATTTTTGTATTAACATTGAATTCTTCTGTAAGTTAACCATATACTCCAAAGAAACATCAACCAAATTAAAGTTTTGCAAGCATTTTCCAAGCTTCTGGAACTTGCTCTAAGAACAGCATAAGACTTGATAATTGTGAAGTTCCAAAGAAGCATATTCAAGAGGTTGACAGTAAATGGAACCTGTTTCAGAACTCTTGAGAATTTCAGGGATAAATGTATGTATTCCTATATACTAAAAGCAAGAATAGAAGCAGAGCCTTAAAAAAAAATAACTTTTGTTCTTTTACAAATGAGTCCAAAGGGGTCAGATTACTCGCGACACCATTGAAAAAGGCTATCTGAGCATTGCAGGTTATATATGCTACAGAATGAAGGAAGGAAGAAAAAATGAACCATTTAAGTATATCAAAATGTGTTCAAACTGAAATCTCACCCAGATAATTAAGGCAGTAAAAAATATCCAAGCTAAGCCCCTCACCTCGAAAGTAGTCCTGATTGATGATCTCCTGAAACAAAACAAAAGTTATACACCGGCATCTATGTATAAATCCACCTAGGTAGAGATTATAGCAAACGTAGTAACTAAATGACCAATTCATACATAGAAAACCAAAGCTAATTTGGAAAATCAAACCATTGATGTTCTATAAATGAACGGAAGAGCAGAAAACTAAAAGCCATAAGTACTGACAATGGGCTGGAATTTTGCAATAATGGGTTTGATAAATTATGCAGAGATAATGGGATCTTAAGACACAAGACAACAACTTATACACCTCAGCAAAATAGGGTGACAGAAAGATTGAATAGAACATTATTAGAGAAGGTTAGAAATATGTTAGTATGTGCAGGTTTATCCAAACTCTCTTGGGCTGAGGTAGTAGTAGCTGCAACTTATTTGCACAATAGAAGTCCATCAGCAACCCTGGAATTTAAGATACCAGAAGAGGTTTGGATAGGAGTTACACCATCTCTCAGCCACCTAAGAGTCTTTAGGTGTATAGCCTATGCATATGTGAAGCAAGACAAATTGTATACAAGGGCTGTGAAGGGCATATTTGTAGGATACCCAGAGGGTGTCAAGAGATGGAAAATTTGGTTCTATAATGGGAGAGATGGCAGGTGCATAATCAGCAGGGATGTAAAGTTCTAGAAAGATGGCTTGACTGAGAGTAAGAAAGATGATGAAAGACCTAGAATTCTCTCAGAAACAAAAAGAAGTAAAGTTCAATTTAAGGTAGAGCTAATATCAGAAAGAAGAGTTAAAGCATATCACGACTCACAACCTAGTGAGCAAGTTTCTGATGTTGGTGAAGATACTAGTACTGACATAAAAAGGAGACAACAGAAGAGAGCTACAGATTATCAGTTGATAAGAGATAGGGAGAAAAGAACTATAAAGCCTCCAAATAGGTATGGTTATGTTGATTTGGTTGCTTATGCACTTCTTAATGCAGAAGAGATGAGTGATGAGGAACCAACAAATGTAGAGGAGGCTTTGAAAAGACCTGATGTAGTCAATTAGTATAAAACTATGTATGACGAGATGAGATCCTTAGAGAATAATCAGACCTGGAGATTAATTGATAAACCTAAAGGCAGAAAGGTTGTGGATTACAAATAGATTTTTAAAAGAAAAGAGGAGGCTCATGGAACCAGGAGATTTAAAGCTAGGTTGGTTACAAAGGGATTCACTCAAGTAGAAGGGATTGATTATACAGAGTTCTTTTCACCAATGGTCAGACACATTTCTGTTAGGTTGTTGTTATCATTAGTTACAGTGTATAACTTAGAGTTGGAGCAACTTGATGTCAAGACTACTTTTCTTCATGGTACCCTTGAGGAGAAAATTCTAATAAAGCAACCTTAGTGCTTTGTCCAGAAGGATTAGAGTAGAAGGTGTGCTTGCTGATGAAGTCCATTTATGAACTTAAACAATCCTCTAGGTAATAGAACCTGAGGTTTGATGAATTTATGAAAGAAATTGGCTACTTAAGGAGTAAGTTTGATCATTGTGTTTAGTTTAAAGGTGATAACATTGATAATATGGTATTTCTTCTATTATATGTGAATGACATGTTGATTGCAAGTAGAACTAAGAGCAGGATGGCTAAGTTGAAGAACACACTAAGTTCAGCCTTTGAGATGAAGGATTTAGGGGCTGGAAAAAGGATTCTTGGTGTCAAGATTACAAGAGACAGAAAGAAAGGCTTGCTGATACTATCCTAAAACAAGTATCTCAGTAAGGTTTTATAGAAATACAACGTGGTGGAGGCAAAACCACTAAAAGTTCCTTTGGCCGCTCATTTCAAGTTGTTAAAGAATCAAGTCCACAAATAGTAGAAGAAATAGAAGAAATGAGTAGGAGTCCATATTCAAGTGTTATTGGTAGCTTGATGTATGGAATGGTTTATACCAGGCCTGATCTTTTATTTGCAATGAGTATGGTCAGCAAGTTTATGAGCAATCGAGGGAGTGTCTATTGAAAAGTTGTCAAATCAGTGCTAAGGTATGTTAAAGGTAACTTAGACAAGGTTCTGGTGTTTGGAAAAGGTGTCAAAGAAGCTGGTGATCTTGATGGACATGTAGACTCAGATTTTGCTGTTAATCTAGACAAAAGAAGGTCACTGACATGTTTTATCTTCATGTATAAAGGTTATGCTATAAGTTGGAAAGTCTCCTTACAGCATATGGTTGCCTTGTCAACCACTGAAGCTGAATACATGGGTATTATCGAAGCAATTAAAGAGGCTATATGGCTGCAGGGGATCTCAGAGGAGCTGAAAGTTAGAAGTGAAGAGATCAGGGTCTTTTGTGACAATCAGGGAGCTATTCAGATGTCCAAGCATCAAAGTCATCATGAGAGGACTAAACACATTGATGTGAGACTTCATTTCATCCGAGATATGTTGGCAAATGGAAGAGTGAAGCTGAAGAAAGTTCATACGACTGAAAATGTGGCTGATGCACTTACAAAATGTGTAACTATAGAGAAGTTTCAGTTTTGCTTGGATTCCATAGGATTAGAGTCAAGCGGGTAAGTGTTTGTGTTGAGAAAACTTGATGTTAATCTCTTTAAGGTGAAAAACTGTAAATAAGTAGCAGGAAATAGATGTGCATGTTTATCTGTTTGAGTTGAGAAAGAGGGAGTTTATCAAGGTGGAGTTTATTGACAGGTTGATTCATTAATCAAAATGTACAAAGGGTATAGGAGTCATTTCTAGTGTGCAAAGGCATTCTTGGTTATTCATGAAGAATGGAGAGACCAGCTGGAGTTAGGTTTTTGTTGGTAGTATAAAACAGGGAGCTGGGAGAAATACTGGGTACGTGTCAGTATGTTTGTAATACTGGAAAAATAGAATTGATTCAATAAAGATTGATTCCTCTTGAATTCATTCTTCTTCTCTGTTTTCAATTTTGAGTTTCCATTGTTCTTGTTCATTTTCTTTTCTTCTTCATTTGTTTTCTTGTTGGTTTTTGTGCTGTGAGTTAAGTGAATTAATAGCAAGCTTTCTGAGTAATGTATGTTGTATGAGTGACTTGTTTTTCTACATTTTCGTAGAGTATTGGGGAGTTTCTTGGTTCAAGTTTTAACAGAAACTGTTGATGCAAAAAGTTATCTGTCTTCAACCTTCAACACCAGATTGTCTTCTTCCTTGGGACCTAATCTTTCTCACAACAAAACAATGGAAAACTCAGGGGTAAAGCCAGTTTCCCGATGAAAATCCTCTGATACTTAAGTCAGAAAGCTTTTGCTTATGTGTAGGAGTGATAATAGCAGAAGGAGAGTCAAAAAAACCCCTCTATTATCTGAGTATGCTTTTTTATATATGAAAAGTTAGTTAAGTTTTTTGTCTTCAAAATCAATTTTGGTGTGTGAATATTCCCTATAAAATGTTATGTACCTCCTCTATATTCTTGGATTCTGTTATGAAGCAATCATGAGATTTTGTACCTATTGACACATGTCGCTTTCTGAGTGGCGTACTCTAAAAGATTGTCACGGGAATTGTGGGGTGTGGCTGTTGTGGGAGCCGTACCATACCACGTGTATTTAAGAATATTCTAAAAAGCTATAGGGTTAGATGCTTGGTCCCCTGAGGCTCCGAACCATGCCACCCTGTCGGAAATATGTCAGATCTTTGATGACATCATATGCTAGTGTCATGGATATTGTTGTCTTTTACGAGTGCTCCCAAGACTCCAATTCAACATCATACAGGTGTGGAAATGAATACTCCGAGACAGGGTTTTAGCTGGATAATTTTTCTCGAGCACATGTTAGCAGTGTATGTCAAAGAAGGCTCTCTAAATTGTCAGCCTCGGATGAGTCATCAGAGTAGATTCTACGATTTCTTATCACTACTAATAAAGGTCTCGGAATGCTGTTGTATTGAAGGGTTGACACGAACACTTAGACCTATATGACAGGCTTGGGTCTTTGGGCTGCGCTTTGGTGAAAATACCCATATATTAAGCCCCTAGTTTTTAATTTAAAAAGTTTTAAATTAAAAACTTAATAAATGTTATACAGCTATCTCGGGGTAACCGTCTCGATAACATAACCATCATCCATGTGGCGCCTCCCTATTGACTGATAAGACTAAATGACCAAGAAATTCCATAATGATGCATCTTAAAAGTAGGCCTTACAAGAGTTTAAAATTTTGGAAAAAACATGACTTTTGGCGCTTCCCTATCCATTGGATTTAGAACGGAGGGTAGGTTTCTTTCTAGTCTCTCTTATTCTTCTATAAATACTACTCCTTTCAAAGAAGTCAGTTTTTCTTCCCTTTATTTCTTTACCAGCACAGACTATTGAGAGCTTTCTATAAATACTACTCCTTTCACAAAAGTCTGTTTTTCTTCTCTTTATTTCTTTATCTGCACAGACTGTTTTGAGAGCTTTCTGACAACTCTTCAACGAACGTTTAATCGTAGTCTTTAATGAACTTCTAGAGTTTTCTCTTTCTAACTTTTCCTTCAAATATTCGGTAAGTTCTCTTACGCATTCCTATTTGTTTACATTTTCTACAAGTTTTTGTGTTTAGTTGTTGTGCATCTTAATAGCATAGGATATATATAGGTGCATGCTACAATGACTTATTGGACTTCTATTGATATTCATGACCTGTAGAAGAGAATTTATTAATTCAAAAATTATTAGAAACATATTAAAGATAAAGACTCAGATGGATGTTTCGAGTCAGATTTAATAAGAAACAGTGTTCTTGATAGTAATAGAAAACTCTTGAGTTGTCAATGATCCCTGAACAGCCCTAATAAGCTTTCATTTTTTTTTGGCAGAAATGGCTTCTACTCCCAGCTCTTCTACCACACCTGAGGCTGTTATTGGGGGAGACAACTCAGGGAAATAATTGGTGTTGGTGAATAACCCTCCACCATTGTTTGAGGTTTGGTCTTCATATGAGCAAGACTGGTTTGCCTCTAGCATTCTTGAGACAGACTTAGAAGCTTATACCATATGCTTTGGAATCCTTGAAGACATATACCTCCAAGCCCCTGAGGCTACTGAGAAACCTAGTACCCCCTTGAAGGAGAGATAGTCTTTAATGAAGAATTATTCTTTCAGGGAGCTAGGTTACCCTTATAGCCATATTTCTCTAGCCTTTTTAGTGCCTTTAGGATGGTCCCTTACCAACTCAACTTGAATAGTTGGAGGACACTATCAGGTTTGTTCGTACTTTGGAGTGAACTCAATGATTCCCCTATATTATAGAAGAAATAATGCATCTATTTGTCTTGAAAAGAAACCTCGAGGGTAATCCAGGTTGTTATTATTTACAAGGTAGACCTAAGAAACCTAATCCAATCAAAGAAAACCCGAACTGTAATAAAGATTGGAAAAATAAGTGGTTTTTTGTAGGCAAAAGTTAGAATTCTGAGCCTCGTAATAACGTTTCAAGATCCTTTTGCAATGCCCTAGTATGGGGGGATGCTAATATGAGTCCTTAGTGTTTGGAGATAATCAGATAGGTAAGGTCTCAATCTCTTAACCAAAGATCTCTATTGTCTGATATGAAATTATTCATCTCGGGCTTAGTTAAAACCTACCCGAGCAAAGATTATGTAAATCTACAATGAGGGCATTTGCCTAAAATAAATATCCTCATTTTGGTGTGTCCTTATTACGATATTGTGTTTATGATTAACTGTTCTCTGTTATGCTTACATGTTACTGATCCGTTTGTGTTATCTTTCTTACATAATCAATGGCCTTCAAAGACAATCCTAAAAATGCCTTGGCTTCCCTGATATAGATGGCAGGCAAAAGGAAGTCTATAACATCCAAACAACCTCAGAAGACAACAACTGAGGTCTATAAGCAACAACAGCTAAAACAGGTCGAAACTTCCAAGCAGTTACCCCCTGGAAGGTTTTAACCAAAACCTGGCTGCCTTGTAAAAAAATTAGGGGCCAGTGGTAGTCTCAGAGTCAAAATCCAAGACCCTTCCCATCTCGTTTATAATAAAGGATAAGGAAAAAAGGGTTATGAATGAGGATGTTATCCCTGAGAAAACCCCGAAGAAGGCCAAAACCGGGGGAATTGATCTTGCTAAAACACCTTTTGATAGTTTCTTTCGACCAACCAACAAGGCTAAGAGGCTGCATTATGGTCACATCATGGGGCTGATCAATGACATAGGAAAGAACCTCTGTCCGGGTGTGACTAAAAGAATGGAAAATTGGGAGGATGTGTAAATCCATGGAATTTATGTATAAGTGGGGAATAAGGGTGAGCCTCATCCTTTTCTTTTCAAAAATTTTTAGTTTACAGTTTGCTAACACTCCTTTTTCTTGCAGTGGTTCAACTAATGAGGTCCCAACTAGAGGCTTGGAAGGATGACACAAGCAGGCTAAAGAAGCTAGAGGATGAGAATGCCTTTATTAATAAATCATTGGAGGAAACCCAGGCAACTTTAGCTGTAGAGAGGACCCAATTTGAAGAGAAGGAAGCGGCATGGGCCAAGGAGAAGGAAGAATTGGAAATCCGTGTGGTAACCTCGAAATCAGAGCAATCTAGCATTGGCCTTGGTAATGCCAACTTGAAATCTAGGTTTTTTCACAAGGAGTTAGAGTTGGAACTTTATAGAAAGAAAGCGGCTATTGAGATCAGGAAAGCCCAAGATGCTGCAATAAGGGCACAGATGACAACAGAGAAAGCACGAGAGGCCACAGCAGTAGTCAAGGCTGAAGGTGTGAAAAAAAATGGATCGGGCAATCGATTTCACTTGCCTTACTTTCATGG
>JAVXUL010023935.1:0-11741 GCA_035590515.1 Trichilia minutiflora
TTTGTTGATCTTTATAAGTATACAAATATTTGAAGAGCTTGTGGCTCTGTTTTCCTTCTTTGGAGTTTGGGTGTCAGACAGAAATGTTTTGAAAGTGTTTATAAAATGTTTGGGCAAACAGGATTTTGTGAAAGCTTTACAGGCCTACAGGTGGTATCCTGTATGATTGGGTATACCTTAGAGATCTGTGGCGTTGTCACGTGTGGAAACTCGGGTCGGGTCGTGACAGATTTACTAAAGGAAAACAGAATTAAAGAAGGAGATGATGAATAGAGTGAGAAGCTGCTGCCGCCAAAAATGGAGTATTTATATTTCACGTGGGTGCATGCCATGCACGCGTTTGAAGAATGCAAAACCACATAGGTGGCTCTTTCATGGATGCTATTGCTAGCTTGAAAATGAAAAATGGAGAATTTCGCGAGACAATAACCTAAATTGTTTACAAATTAAATTATATTTATAAATTGTGATTTTAAAAATAAAATATTATTACTTAAATATGGAAATCCTTGATTTAAAATCTTGACTTAAAATGTTAAAAAAAAAATTAAATTATTTATTGTATTGTTGTGATTTCAAATTAAAAAGTAGTATTTAATATGCAATTCAGCAAATTTATCTACCGTTAAATTGCATAAATTCAATGGATAAAAATTTATATTATTATTTAAATTAAATTATCCTAACCCTTTCTTAATTTTATTTTTTCTTCTTTATCCTAGATGCCAAGAATCTAATCACGTTTTCTTTTTTTATTATAATTTCTTCTTTCTTTGTTTAGTTTAATTACATATCTTTTTATATACTTTAAATTTTATTATGATTATTATATATTTATTTTTATATTTTGTTTTATTTTCTTGATATATTTTACAATAATAGTTATTTAGTTTAATTTAAATTCAGAGTATGATTAATAAAAACAATAGAAAATTATATTTAAATTATAAATTAATATAAAGTATGTGTCCAATTTATAAAAAAATAACCTAACCAGTGGAAAATTAAAATTATAAATTAATGTAAACAATCATATATAAATAATTTGACTTAATATAAACTAATGTAAAATTAAATATTAAAGATTAATTTTTATCTTTCAAGCATGTAATTCCTATTAGTTTTTAATGTAACGCAATCAAAACTAATTTTAATTTAATAATTAATTAATTTATATCTATTAAGTATATAATTTTTAAATATATATGACATATAAATACAAATATATATAATATGTATAATAATATAATGTCGAAATAAAACTGTTTACATCTTTTTGTTTATAAAACCAAACAACTTCATATTTATATTAAGATCTACCGTTGGATATACATAATACTGACATTTTTGTAATCTACCAATCCATTTGACATAAAGCTATAAAACTAAACCCAACTAGAAGGCCCAAGTACCAGATTCCAAATCCTAAAGCCCAAATGTAAAATGATTCTGATTCGAGGACCATGGGCCCATCTCATATCTGCAATAAATATCAAGCCCGTCGGAGAGAGAAATCGAGGGAGAATTGCAGCGGTCGAGAATGGCAACCGTTAACACCGTTAATTTCCCATCAAACGTCATAACAAACTTCCTCGCTTCTTCCTCTTCCACAAACCCTAAACACATTCACTCTTCACAATTATCATACTCTTCCAACAATTGTGGTTTCTCTCTTCGTTGTAATGAAACCACACTTTGCTGCCGGAAACCGTCGACGACGATGACGAAACGCTTTTTGTATATCTGACATTTAGTTTAATGAATTTGGGGATTGAATTGAAAATGCGGTAAACCCTTGTTTTAATTTGGGATTAATAATAGGTTGTGGCATCTGCAAAGGTGGAACCTTTGAAGATTATGATGTCAGGAGCTCCTGCTTCCGGTGAAGGTACTCAATGTGAGCTCATCACTAAGAAAGTAAGCACTTTTGATTTATTTGTGAATCTAAGTTTTACAATTTTTTACTATATGCTCGTTTTATTTGAGTTTCATATGTATGTATGTATGTATTCAGCACTGGATTTTAAGGTGAAAGAGAGAATCTTTTAAGAAAATTAGGTAGCTAAGGTCTTCGAATTCGTGGCATACACGACATATTAGTGGATTTGTGGTTGCTTATTTCCCAAGCTACACATGCATAAAATATTGGGAATTAGAGTTAATCCCATTTAAAAACTGTCTACAAGATTGTACTAGCTTGTTGGTATTAAAAAAAGAAAGTGTGAAATGTGATTGTAACTGTTGAATAAAGGTTTGAGGACTTGTAGCACTGCTAGTCTCTACTTTTAAGTTTTTGTTTACCTGGATCAAATACTGTACAGTGTGCGGAAGGGCTTTGAGCAATTGGCCTCAAGAATAATTGTACGTCAACCTAACCTTATTTTAGCTATGCCTTTTCTCATTTTGTTTGGAATTTCCTCACAAATTCTCGTCTGTTTCAATTAGCTTGGAAAGGTGCCATCTTATTGATCTCATCAATAGTATGCTAGATTTCTATCATACAATGAAGCTGAGCGTCAAAATAGACAACTTAGCATTCAGTGATGATTGCATGATTAATAGAAAGTCTATAGGCTGATACCTGCATTGAAACCGTATGCAAGCGATATGCAGAAAGGACTTAGTAGTGTAGTATCAAGAGCTTGTTTACTCTGCTTTGTATAGGTTGAGCTCTTAAGTTAGATAATTTTGTCTATCTAAATAGGCAACAATTCATTACACCTTTTTGCAACCACTAGATAAATTGGATTTGATAGTTCAGATTCGTTGCTAATCAATTGTTGCTAGTTGCTACTGCCATTTACAGTAACTGACTGTTATATTCAGTTACCTTTAGTTAATTTTTCTTATGTTGTAGACACTAACTTTGTGATCATTCTAGATCAGAAGTTTCAATCTAGTCATATAACTGAGAGTAGAAAACTATACTTGCCGCAGTGTTCATATTCAAAGCGTCACATTCTGCCTTATAGCATCTTATAGCTCTCTGCTTATGCCCATGGTGTAAATATGCAGTCTGCATGTGTGGAGATGATGTATTGCACTGTTTAGGAAAACTTAACCATATTGAGTCACCTTAGAATGATTAACAAGCTATCTTAAGATGGTTTCCCTTGTACCACATCACCTTGTATTTCTTTCTCCTTTAGGATTGTCTTTCTTGCTCTCAGTTAATGGGACAAATATATACTATATATCTGAAATTATATATTATGTCCTGAACACATTGAACAGGTGTCATGCTTAGGTACATGCTGAAATTATCGGTTCTGGTGTTTTAATAGTCTAGGTGTAGAATATAGCTGTTTTATGGCTGAAGCAGTTGCTTTGAGTGATTGAGGCATTTGCTGGATGTGCTATGACAATGAAAAGGGAAATTTAGCATTTTTAGGTGATAAGAGTGAGACTCAAGCTATTTTGGAGGATGTGAAAGGTGAGGAGAAAGTAGGTCTTTAGACATTGGCATTTTGACCGAGTGTTTGTATGTTTTTTTTTTCTTCTTATTTTCAGGTCATTTGTATTCTGGTTGTTTATATCCAGTTACAAACAAATGCATCCATGTAACAAATAGCATGATGATGGATTGCTGAAAACATAATGAGATATTCTCAGTTGTTAGATCAACATTGAAAAAATTATTATTTGATGGGAAATGTTTTTGTGAATGGAAGATTATAAGATCTTGTCAAAACTTACTGACAAAGTTTAATGACACTGACATTTATCCCTATGCTACTGTTAGGTAATTTATTTCCTTGTCCAAAATACCACATGTGATTGCTTGTTGGATTTACCAGTCTTGCTGCATATATTTCTTATACTCCTACTGCTCCAGAAGAAAGCAGATTGAATGAAGTCATCCTCATATATGCAGTATGGCCTGGTGCATATTACCGCTGGAGATTTACTGAGGGAAGAAGTTACTGCAGGAAGTGAAAATGAAAGCTTGCAAGGGAATACATGAAGAAGGGACAATTGGTACCAGATGAAATACTTGTCATGGTAGGGGCAGTGTATTGAGATATGATGTAACAACCGTTCTCTCTGTTGATTCCTTGTTTTCGTTCCTACAGATGGTGAAGGAGAGTCTGTCACAGCCGGATTCTCAAGAAAAGGGCTGGCTTTTGGTTGGATACCCCAGGAGCACATCACAGGTAACTGGCCTTAAAAATTTGGTTGCCAGCCTGATCTTTTCATTCTGTTAGAAGTAAGAACATTTTCTGACTACCTTTTAGATATTTGAATGTTCTTTTTTTGTTTATAATTACCTTTTTTAGTAACACAGAAGCATATAAAATGTTTTGCATAAGCTGTTGAGAGCTCTAATTAATTTTTGACCAACTATGTTTACAGGTCCCAGAAGTTATTCTCGTAGAGAGAGTGGTGGGTCATCGGTTAGATCCTGCAACTGGGAGGGTATATCACTTGAAGTACTCTCCCCCAGAAACTGGAGAAATTGCTGCAAGGCTAACCCAACGCTTTGATGATACCAAAGAGAAGGCATGATCCAGGCTATTCCTTCTAGTTTGAAAACTTTGACTAAATAAAATTCTGCAAATTCGTTGGTCTCTTTTGCTTCTTTAAATTGTAGATTTTCCTCCTTTATGGTCATGTCCCTGCAATTAAACATGGTATTCAAGGTAAAGCTTTCATATCTTTTCCCATTTGGCTTTCTACAGGTGAAGCTGCGTTTGCAGACTCATCATCGGAACGTGCAGGCAGTACTTCGAATATATGAATTCATCACTATCAAGGCATGTGAAACGATCTGTTTCTCTTTCTGTCTCTACTTACATATTTATATATCTTTGTATGTGTGTATATTTGACTTTTGGACGTTGACTAAATATGCATATAAAGCAGATGCTGCTTCTAAGAGTAATGACGTTTTGTATGCAAGCTTCGACCACAACTTTTTTCCTGCAGGGGCATAGTTATTGTACTACCTGCCCCTATCATCTATGTATCCGATCTGAGCACAGGGTACTTGTGATGAATTGGCCACTAGAGTTAGTGCCTGACAAGCAAATTTAGCAAATGGCAGAAATTAGGTGGAACAAAAAATTGACTTAGGTGGAAGTAAATCGAATTTTAGAACAAGCAAAATAATTTTAAAGTATATAATCTGGATCATTTTTCTAGGATCTTACTGTCAATAGCATACTCTGTACTGTTTGTTTTCAAGGTCAGTCCTATGATTGATATTTGAAACTTGAGGTAGAATGTTTTGATCTTGGCACATTGCAGATGCCTCAGCCCTCAGTTAAAACGCATGTTATTGAGTCGTCGTTGTTCTGTTATCTTATAATTTCTTATCCATATCTGTTTACTGGCTCGAGAAACTTTCTGACTTTCTGACTGAATAATCTAAAAATAAAAAATGAATACTCAGGCATACAGTTCGGTTGATTTTGTGATTACTGTAGTTCTCGTCTCTGGTATTTATGTTGAGCGACTTTATCATTCCTTTCTGGTTGATGGAAGTGTTGGTAAGGAGGAGGTTTTTGCTCAAATTGACTTTGCTCTGACCAATTTACTCGAGCAAAGGAAGAGTGCATTAGGAAGAGTGCATTGGGATCTTTGGCTACTTAAACATTGAAAATGAATTGCTATTTTGCGTTCTCTCCTCAACTCCGATTCATGATCATACCTTTCTCTTATAAGGAAGTCTACTCATGGCTGTGCAATAAATAGTTTCATAGTAATTGCAATCAAAATCATTATCGTAAACCAATATAAATCTTGTCATGATGATTCAAAATTACTTTTTATAAGTGGAAATCCTTGCAATTCAATATTCACAGTAGAAATATACTAAGCACAATTTGAATGACATCTAACTTTCCCAATTTTACATCGTCTAGGTGTTACATTCAATCCCTTAATTTCTTGTGCTTTTGTAAACGGTACTCCATTCATGTTGTAGATTAAACGTTATAACACCTTAATTTTAACATACCGTTAGTAATGTTTGGTGACATAATTTTATATCGGTTTAGTTAAACCTATTTGTCTTTCACAAACTATGTGAACATTAAATCAAAGCCCTTACACTGAACAAAATTATGAAAACTGCGACAAAAATACAGATATAGTAGGTATATGTACAGATATTTTATTGCAAAAATCATACGTTTCCACTTTCAATTCTTCATCAAATTCACACCAAGTCTTGTTGACTTCTCCAAAAGGCTTCCTTTCAGAAGTCTTTTTCCTTCACAACCAAACAATTCTTTGATAAGGAATAGTTATGGCTTAGAAATAGGCATAGACTTATTCAAAGCTATGAAAATACTTTCTTAGTATTTTGAATTAGTAAATTGTTGAGATTGAATTGATTGGTTGAAGTTTCTTTACATATTGTTTAGCATCTTATTCTTCAAACAAATTGGGTGACCGGACCTAATTTATTTTAAATATAATGTTTGCAATTTATAAGTTATGTATTAATTTATGCAAGAAAATTGGGTAAAATAAAAAAAAAAACAGTTACGGGTCCACTTTATTATTAATGATTATAAAAAGGTTCATTCATGCTTTCTTTCTCTCTTTTTTTTCAAAATTTTCCTTCCATTGACTATGCAATTCAGAGATGAATTTCAAAGAAACCTTGATTTCTTCTATAATTAAAATATAATTACAAACGGTTCGCTTTACTCTACCCAAATCAGAGAAAGAGAATAAACTAAATCAAATTTAAACAATGATAACAATTTATGTGAACAATATGGTAACCTCTCATTTATAAATTGTTACTAAGTGAGATACAGTGCACTTTTGATAGAACTCAACTCAATCAAAAAAATGTTAGAAATTTAGAACAAAATAATTTTGTTTTTCTCTACAAAAATGGACAGATTTTCAATTTGTGTACATAAATTTTGCTATGTCGAAGAGGCTGTAGAGGAACGAGAGAGTGAAGGGGGACCCAAACAAGCAGTCAAAGCCCTTCCCAAACAATTTACAATATCAGTCATTGAAGGCCTATCTCTCCCTTTTAATGTTACACAATCTACAGCCAAATACCCTACATATGCGACTGCTTCTATTTCATATGGTGTAGGTGGTGGTATTTTAGGATCCAAAATTCTATGAATCTCATCTCGAACTATGTATGGAACAACAAAATCAACCACATTTCTCGGTACGCCGTTCTCGTTTTTATGAATCGCCTTATGCCCTGATAATAATTCTAATAGCACTACTCCAAAACTGAACACATCGCTCTTTTTGGTTAGTTGTTGAAGTCTATAATACTCCGGATCCACATATCCAACTGTTCCTGCCGCTCTAAGCGACAGATGTGACTCGTTTTCTCCGGGACCCATTAAAGATAGTCCGAAGTCAGAGACTTTGGCAGTCCTCGAGGCATCGAGTAGGATGTTTGATGACTTGATGTCACGGTGTATGATTGGAGGGACGGCGTACTCGTGTAAGTATTCAATCCCTTTGGCTGCATCTAGGGCAACCTTAATCCGGGCTGGCCATGACATTATTAGTGATGATGTTTGTATTTTGTGGAGATGCTCGTGGAGAGTACCGTTTTCCATGTACTCAAAGACTAAAACTAGCTCGTTCTGTTCTTCACAGAATCCTAATAAGCGAACAAGATTTTTGTGATGAAGGCGAGATAAAGATTCAAGCTCGTTGATGAATGCACGGTCTTTATCTTCTTGGAGCTTGGTGCCGATGGCGTAAGATGAAGTGCTCGAGACTTCAGCTCGCTTAACAGCTACTTGACGACCATCATCTAATGTTGCTTGGTACACTGATCCGAAACTTCCGCTTCCAATCTTGCGATCTTCGGAGAAGTTGTTGGTTGCTTCAAGTAGGATTTGGAAAGAAAATTCCTCCAAATGACCTGCATTGCCCATGCTAGTCAATTGGCTAAGCCTTCTCTCTAGAACTGGTGGTAGCGGTGGGTGCGGATATGGGTTTTGGAGTTGGGTCGGTTCTTGTTGATTGGCTGCAGCTCCCTCATCGAGGCGTCCGGAATCATGAACTCGGCAGGCACTGAACTTGCAGTGTTTGTAAAGAAAGAAAGCGCATACAAGGACAAAAACAGATGAACCGAAGCATCCCACTACTAGAAGCGACACCATTTTCCCATTCCAACCGCTGCTCCTCGATTCCAATGGCTCACTCCCCGATTCCAATGGCTCACAAGGCCGACAGATTTGTTGCCCTTGGGCACAAAAATTGGCAGAATCAGGCAACATTTGACCGCATGGACAAATGTTTGTACATGTTCCCGGAAGAACACGCTCAAACACCATTGTACCAGAGCCGAATATTTTTCCCCAACAGAAAAGTGAGTAATTATAGCTCAAAACGCCGCAGAAAATGTTTCGTTTTGCTTTAATTGATTCAAAAGATTCCCCCTGCAAAGATGGTGGCAAAACGAAATCATTCTGCCCCCAGCAAACAACTATTCTATTTTTTCTCATAGCACAACTACGATTTTCTCCCAAGGCCAAAGCTAAAAACTTACCATGCGGCTTTTCACCCGTAAAATCTCCCCAACAGTCCAACTCTCCATCCAAACTGATAGCGCAAACATGCCGAAAACCAGCAGCAATCACGCTGTAATTCCCGGTCGGTTCATTGTCTGTGATTTCGGAAATATTATTCCCCGGTCCAGAACAACTGATCTTCCCAGTTGCTGATAATCCGCAAACAAAATCTTCACCAACAGCAACGCTGGAGAGATTTTCTTTAACCGAAGTTGTGTTAAATTCATTCCATTGCCAGCATTGAAAGCCCTTAGTCCCATTAATAATGCCACAAATGTGAGTGTTTCCAGCTTCAAGTTTCTGTATAGCCGAGCCTTTATAAATTCTCTTATAGGTCACATTAATCTTACTTGCAGAAAATCTCGAACAATGCATAGCCGAAGACGACAAAGAAGAGAAAGTTCTCACTGTACACAAGAACCCATCTCCAGAAACAATACCCGAAAACGAAACATTAGGATTAACCGGAATAAACCGCCTCGTGCAGTTGAGAAAATTATTTCCTTTAGGATAAGAAGGTATTAACGCGCAAACCAGAGTCGTTCGTTCAGGTGTCTCTGATATTGAGAAAGTGGAGATCGAAGAATTAGATGAAATTAAACAGAAAAAGAACAACAAACAAAACCAAAGAGAGAGCAGCGAACTATGAGTGAAGTAAAGAAGACTAGCCATAGCAATGGATGAAAGGAGAAGTGTTGATTGAATGTGTCATAATTTCATGATGATAGTACAGAAAGAAAGAGAATGAATGTATGAAGGTGTTGTTTTTGGGCATGGTTATGGAGATGATTTTGTACATGGAGATAGAAAATAGAAAATTATAAACGCGGTTTTATGGAATTAATTGAGGACCAAAGACCAAGTCATTTGAGAAGGAAGAACAAGAAGTTGTTTTCAGAAGACAGAGCGCGTGGTCAAGAGTTTTGAAAACTCACTTGGTTACTAATCATAAGTTGTTCACACTTCACACTCCAACCATTTTAGGGGATCGGGTTTTTAAAAATAAAACTATAAAAAATAATGCTACAAATATAAACTAAAATTAATGTAATATGATAATATTTATTTTTAACCTAATTTATGTTATTATTAATAATAATTATATTAAATTTATATTTTTATTAAACAATAATATCATGTTATATCAATTTATACAAATAATTTCTATTTTAATATTTTTCTACAGCAATGTAGTGTTGGAGTTACATGTGTTTTCAAATTAATGCATCAGTATTCTATAACTATCATATGTCCTATAATTTTCCAAAAATAAGAGAAATTTACGATAATAAAAAAAATTATATAACATATGTGATAATTATATAATAATGTTACATTAATTTTTATATATAATATTATTAAAAAATTATGCAATCTAAAAATTATTTTTAAAATATTAGTTAATAGTATTTAAAATTATAAAAAAAATTAATTTATAAAATATTTATGAAATATATTTTTTTAAATTCGTAATTTTTTTTTTTGAATATGACCTAAAAGTTGAAAAAATAAAAATTAATAATAATGATAATAAGGCAAAAAGCGCAAAAGTGCTTCTCCTAAAATTACTCGCACGCAATCAATCAGAGACCTCTCGAGAAGATACTGGATATAACCATTCTCATGACCTAGCCCTCCTCTTTGGGTTGACTTGGTTATTTCTTATTAGGGGTTGTCCATCTCATTAAAAGCGCTTTTGAGTTAGTATTAAAAGTGCTTTTAATTATCTACATAATAATAATAATAATAATAATAATAGTTAATTAAGTTAACCCAACTTTTGGAATTGATGCTTCTAAGTTAAATTTTCTCCTTTTCCCAATTTCATTACATTACATTATACTTGGTCAATAAACAAAGCCCAAAGAATTTTCTTCATATGGATGTAGAATAAGTCGCATTATAATATCATACTATATCAAAATTTTCATGATTTATAAAAAAACAAAACAAATAAATTAAAGAATAAGTCGCATTATAATATCATACTATATCAAAATTTTCATGATTTATAAAAAAACAAAACAAATAAATTAAAATTTATTTATTTATTTTATTAAGAGATATAAAACTACTTATAACCCATAAAATAAATGTATAATCTAAGTCAATTAATATTATTGCTAAATACTCAACTTTGTTCAATTACTTAACTTCAATATTAATATTGAAATTTTTAAATAAATTAAATTATATATAATCCCATGTTTAAGTTTTCACATTTTTGTCTCAATTAAATATCCCTCCAAAAAAAATTATTGAAGCATCTATTTTTCTCCCATTCAATCATCTACAAGTCTTCCACTTATCCTAACCCAATATACAAGCAACGAATCAACATAATTTTGATGAGTTCATAAATTTGACTAGAAATTACATCATAATAGTACTTGAATAAGGAATCTTCCAAGATACTAAGACTTAGCGGCCTTATTTAAACTTGTTTGACATTTAAGTTTAATTATCATTTTAATTATTTAAATTAATGTATTGCATAACCACAAAAATAAAATACTTGGGTAAGATGATGTAAGTAAACCATAAAAGAAAAGAAAATACTTAAATACATACATACATACTTATACACACACATATATATAAATATATGTAATCATAATTTATAGAATGTGAAGATTAATAGTTTTAATATTAGAATATAAATAATTGTGAAAGAACGTGCAACATCCTTGAAAAAAAGGGAGCACTTTGATATATTTTTATTATAAAAAAATATAATATTTAATTATAAAAAAATTAAGAATTTAATTATAAAATTATAATTAGATTAAAAAAACAAAAAATGAACAACTGAGGTTTATAGTTGAGCCCTTAATTTATCAATTACATATTTACGTATGATATATGTGTGAGCTCCGTGTTTAGACCCTGAGGGTATAATTATAATTTTACATATTTTTCGTTCATGCATTTGTATTTATCACGAATTTCGATAGCACGTCAGTGCAATTTTAGGACTTATTCTTGAGAATTGGTTAATTCAGAAGTGTTGAGAGTGTGAACTTAGGGATCCCATTAGTAGTTTTCAATTTGGAGAGGACTCAAGTGAGAATTGCCATTTTGGCAGGTTCGATCGATCGAATAGCCTGGTTCATTCGATCGGTAATTTGGAGACTCGTTGAAAAATTTATGGCCTCATATTCGTTTGAATGAATAGGGGGATTCATTCGACTGAAGGAGTCTTTTGTTCAAACGAATAAGGATTTATTC
>JAVXUL010023946.1:0-11741 GCA_035590515.1 Trichilia minutiflora
TAATGATCCAATCATATTGTGATATAGTATTTATTTAAAAAATAAATGATTCGATTAATAAATGGATGACACGATTATTAAATGGATAACACGATTAATAAATGGATCGTATTAGGATTAAGGATTTTAACACGATTAATAAATGGATCGTATTTGGATGAACACAAAAAAAAATTATAAGTTCATTGACACGATACGAATACGATTCGTTTATCCGAATTGATACCCTTAACGACAGTAAGCAATTCCATAGGCTATGAAGCTGTGAAAGGCCGTTGTTCACCATCATAATTACATAGACATTGTAAGCAGCTATTAACAATGTCGTGTGGATAGCTGGCCGTAAATGAATAGGAATCCATTGGTATGTCATAACTTGGGAGACAAGTCACCGCTAACATGTCCAACCTTCTAACTATCCGTATTGAATTATATCAAATGACTAGGGTTTACAATGACAAAAATGCCATCACTTTATCACAGACAAACATTTATATGGACAATGATGGGGCAATGTTAGGTGAGATATGATGAAGGTCATAAGAGACATAACAAGCCAGCGTGAGAAAGAATGTGCTAGCATTTGCAATAGCAGCTTTAATTTGAGTTCATCTTATGAACATTGCTGGTAGAATTTCTTCCCAGTAAAGACAATGACAAGTCAAAGATCTTTTTTCTCTTTAGCCCTTACTACGTCAAAATACTTTTAGACTTTCTTTCTCTAAATTTTTTTCATTTCATTTGAACAATTTTGCATCAACAGCCTAAATTGTACGTCGGAGGGTTCACATTGATGACCTCTATTGACATCTTTAACTTGTTCTCGTACATGCAAGTGAGTTTATCAGCTGGGAAAAAAAATTATATTTAAGGGGAAAGAAGTTGATCTTAAGTTGTTGAGTTTCGTATGTACGATGGATTGGGTTGTTTGTTGCAAGTTCGTTCATCACAAAGAGTAAAAATTTTATTTAATGACTGAAACAACAGTAATCATATTAGTATAAATATATACCAATTTTTTTAAGGGAAAGAAGTTGATCTCACATGCGTGTTGCATAGGGGTTATTTGTCGTAAGTTTGTTTATCACAAGATAAAAAATTTTATTTATCAACTAAAGCAACAACATTAGTACGGAGATAAATTAGAGATAATTATATTTTTTCTAAAATCCTTCGTAAGTAAGAAATGTGACAACACATTAATGAGAGATGATCTTAAAAATCTCAAGGATTAATTGCCCAACCCCATATAAAAACCGTCATGCTCTACAAAATAACTATGTTTTTTGACTTGATCCCCAAAATAAAGGATTGGTAAGCAGCTTTGCCAAAATCTAAGTTCAATAACAAAAAAACCTTAAACATCACATTATTAACTTTCAATCACTATATTATTATCGCAAGATTCATTATTTGACGTACAAAAATCCTTAGAGATTTTGTATATCAACATTTGGCACTGTCTATAAGAATCACTTACAAAAAATCATTTTCCAACAAAATCAAGAAAGATAACGTGACAATAAGCAAAGAAACAAAAAGAGAGAAAAAAAGAGAAGATGCATATTTTTAATTTATCTAGTTTTCATCAAAATGCCGATACAAATTTGTTAACTGTTAGATCAAGTTACAATTTGATGTAGATATTTTTGAGATCTTGTTTTATGGTTTGAATGGTGGAGATGCAGTTTTGAGGTCTATAGTTTCATATTGGTTCGTGATCAATAACCTACAAATAAATAAAAGTTTTAACCATTAGATTGTATTGAAATTTAGGACGGCCATTTTTAAAGTCTTTTTCTATAATCTGAACAGTGGAGATGGGATTTTTTAGTTTTTAACTTCAGTTTTGGTTCGTGAATAATAACCTACAAACATATGAAATTGCATATTTTCTTTTATTCCGTCTAGTTTTTTTTATCAAATTACAGACACGAATTTGTTAACCATTCGATCATATGAAAATTTGATTTGAATGACTGTGAGATCAGATTCTATGATCTAAATGGTAAAGATGAAGTTTTGTAATCTTCATTTTTAGATTTGGCCTATGAACAGTAGCTTTCATTTTTTAGATCTTATTCGACCCAAGGTGATCTTATCAACCCTAAGGTGATTTCATCTCACCCAACCTGAGGTGATCTCATTCGACCTTGAGATTTCATCTCATTTTAAGATGGTCTCATCGTCTCATCCGAGTAGGTTTCATTATAAGGTGTTCTCATAATCTCATCATCTCATTATCTTATCACGAGATCTTATCTAATTACAAGGTTTCAGTCAATTAGTTTTCATTCCAAGGTGGTCTCATCACCTCATCATCTCATCTTGAGATCTTATCCAATCACAAGGTCTCATTCGACGAGGTTTCATCATAAAATGGTCTCATCATCTCATCCTGAAGTCTTATTCAATTATAAGGTCTCATCCAATAAACTTTCATTTCAAGATGATCTCATTATCTCACTATTTCATCCTGAGTCTCATCTCATCCTAAGATAGTCTTATCACCTCACCCATCCCAAGAGCCAAGGCTTTATCTTAAAGATATCTTCTCATCCAGAAAAACCCTAATTCTGATCATCTAAATGAGACCATCTAGATTTGATCATCTAAATGAGGTCATCTAGATCTGATCATCCAAATGAGATCATGCAGTCTATTCATTCAAGTGAGGTCATTAGGACTCGATTCACATAATTCAAAAGACCACAAAGTCATCCAATAAAAGCATAAATTCAACTCAAGAAAGAAAAACTAGGAGGTCGTTGGTGGAGACACTAGCCCTCCAAATTTTTCACTCTTGCGAATAAGGTTAGTAAACGTGAAATCTCATACTATTTATTGTAATATTATGTCTATTTTATTGTATTTTCATCTCCTTAACTATAAATATTATTTTATGAGGAAGTGCTACGTGCACTATTTACATTTTCTATATTTTCTAGATGAGATTATATTAATTTTCACCTGTCAAGTTACAAATATTATTTTACGAGAAAGTGCTATATGCATTATCTAACTATATTGATTTTCATCTGTAAAGCTATAAATATTATTTTATGAGGAATTGCTATGTAAATTATCTATATTTTTTGGATGAAGCTATGTTCATTTTCAACTGCGAAGTTACAAACATCGATTTTAACTGCAAAGCTAGAAATATCGATTTTAGCTACGAAGTTAAAAATATCTATTTCAAATGCGAAGTTACAAATATCAATTTCAATTGTGAAATTATAAATATTGATCTGCAAAGCTACAAATATAGTTTTATGATTCTGAGTTCATTTGCTCAATGATGCAGAGCTCTTTTACTCAATATTGAATCTTATGTATCTTATACAAAGCTATCTTGTTCAATACCGAGTCTCACACACTCTATATGGAACCCATATTTCCCATGAAAAGCCTATAAAAAATATAGTTTTCACTAAAAATAAATTTTTACTGAAAGTTGAGGTTTATGTTAGGGACAAATTAGGTAAAGTTATATTTCTCCTAAAATCCATTATAAAAAAGGAACCTGACATCGTATTAATAAAGGATGATCTAAAAAATCTCTAAGGTTAACCATCAAATTATATATAAAAACCATCATCCTCCATAAAAGAACTACATTTTTTGACTTGATCCCAAAAAGAAAGGGTACGTAAGCAACTTGGCCCAAATCCAAGTTCAGTTATAAAAAAATCTTTACCTATTACACCATTAACCTTCAACTACCATACCATTATCGTCATAAGATCCATTATTTGGTATACAATTAGTATTAGTATTAATACAATATCAACTTTTTATTATCAATAATAAATAGATATGCAACATTGAAAGACTAGTTTAGAAATAGTAACAAATACTAAGATTAATTACAGAGTTATTCTAGTAATTTAGAAATAAAACCATGAGAAAGTTTTTAGAGTTTTAGAGAGGAATTTTTTGTTTCATTATTTTAATTTAATCATCCAAATAAACTTTTCATACATGTATCAAGTTTTTTCTCTTATTGTCAGGATACTATTTTCATAATTGACGAATTTTAAATTAAATATTTATGTAACATAATCTTATTAAATGAATGTATAAGTAATATACTAGCTCATTCCATCCAAGACTCTTATTTTTATTGTATACCCTGTCAAAATATTATAAACATTCAATAAATATAAATTTAACCAAAAAAGTTGAATGAAATGACGGGGAATAATATGCTTCCTTCCACGGTAATATTCTTACTAAGGATTATTTTCCATGCCTTTGTCCATTTTTATGACACTACAGTGGCACTCAATGATAAGCCGCTATGGATGTGGTCCTCAAAATTGGTCAAGCTATACGATTTGTAAACAAATTGCCTCCCATTCTACCACAAAGAATTGCATAGTTGAGCACTTCTGATTATGATAAAGAGAAGATGAAGGCATTTAGGCTTAAAAAAATAGAATACAGATTGCAGAACTTTCTAATGGTTTTGTGCTATTGATATTTAGTGGAAGTTAAACCGAAGTAGGAAAGAACAAAGGTAGAGCTAACGAGGGAAAACGAAAGATAGAGATGTAAGAAGAAAAAAAAATTCGTTACCTACAATCAAGTTTTATCCTTGAAGTTGAAGATTTCATGACAATTTTGAGGAATGACTTTATACTTTCTTTCCTGATTACTAAAAAAAATAAGGTATATCTAAGAGCATACAAATTTCCTTAACAAGATTCAAGAAATAACTTTCTGCGTTTCACATGATCAACTAAAAGAAATTATATGCATGCAATGGCGAAAAGATTTTATAAAGAAGATTTAAAGGAAATGACTTTATACTTTATTTGCATGATAATGTGAAAGAAGACTGTCCAGAAAACATCAAGGATCTACGAGAAAATAGAGAATCTACCTAGCACTTCAGAAGTTATGGCAGCTGATAAGTTTACAAATATGGCATGACAGCATATAATTTATGCATGACATTCCATAAGTTATGCATGACAGCATGTATACATGACTAAGGCAACAGGCATTTAGTACCAAAATCGAGGCAAATCAGAATATCTGATTAAGATGCAAAAATCTAGCTCTCTCATGAAAGCCATAAATCTTTTTGTCAATATGGCAATTTTTCTTGGAATCATGGATTCATATTTTCACCATCTTTCTTTATTTGTTTCAAACTATTTTCTACCGTATTTATTTGCAAATCTTATATGAGCTCAAAACTTCTATAGACATCACATATTTACATTCAAAGGAGGTCTAACCTGCTTGTATAGTTCCATTCCAGGCCGGTCAGTTTGCACTTCTTTTGCGCATTTACAATATCGTTCTATGGTCTTTTGCATGCTGAAACATCCAAATAAAAGAGTTCATCATTATGTATCACCTACTAGTGAAAAAAATACAATGCAAATTGTTGGAAAATTTGGTTAGATATTTAAGGAATTTAGTTGATCAATACTTGAAATTTGGAAACTAAGTTAAGATGGTTTACCTAGACAAATTCCTTAACCTATGTATTTCTTTTTCTTTTATATTTAGCTTTCCTTTTATATTTAGATTTTAGAGCAGTTCTATAAATAGTGTACTTATTCTTGTTTTGAAGCAGAAGAAGAAATAAAAGAAATATTTTTTCTCTCGTGATATTGAGCCAAGCTTTTCCAGCCGGCAATAAACATGGGCATTGACCAAAATTTTCAATTCTTTTCTTTCTTGGTTTATCTTGCAAAAATAAATCTTTTTTGGTTAATTCTTCTCCTTCATCATATATAATTGGTTAATCCAGCTCAGGCACTTGTTATTACCAAATCATACACCATGTACACCAGACCCAATTTTCATATTTGAAACTCTAGTTCCTTCCAAAATTATGAAATCAACTCCTCACTACAAATCACCCAACATAAATTGAAGGGATTAATCTTCATGAATGGTTTTAATATGTATTACTTTTGATTAGAGGAAAATAGCAAATTGGTTATCTCACCGGCAAGATATCTCTACTAGCAATTATTGATGACAATTACAAAACATGGGAGGCAGAAAATTCCGTTGTGATGACACGGTTGATCGATTCCATGAATCCAAAGATTGTAAGGACCTATTTATTCTACGATACTACGGATGAAATTTAGAAGGTAGTTCAGGAAGTATTCAGATCTTGAAAACAGTCAATATTTTGAAATTCGATCTACAATTCTGAATACTTGGCAAGGAACAAGGTCATAACTGAATACTAAAATAATTTGAATGAATTCCAGCAAGAGATGGATCTGTTCTATGCAGTAAATTCGCATTGTCCCAATGATAGAGTACTCTACAATAAAATACTTGAGGACAGAATATCTAATTTCCTACAAGGATTGAACAATGAATTAGATGAAGTTCAGGGAAGGATACTTGGTATCAAGCCTCTTTCAACCATTAGAGAGGCATTCACAGAAGTCAAATGCGAATAGAACCGTAAAAGAGTTATGCTCCAAAAATTTTCAAAGACAAGTATTGAAGAAAGTCAGCAAGAAATAAATTGATCCAAACAATAACCGGAATCAGAAATCCTAGGACAATAAGTTATGGTGTGATCACTGCAATAGGCCCTACCATACCAAGGAAACATGTTGGGATATTCACCCAAAGTCGGCTAAAAACAAATAATTCAGCTCATGTTGCAAAATCTGCCACGGAAGTCTCAACACTAGCCGATCTCCCATGCCTTTTACAGGAAAACAAATGAAAGTTCTAAAAAATATGTTGCATTCTTCTAAATTCAATTCTGGTCACGTCCTATCTATGGCAACTGTTGCACAATAAGTTAATACCCAATCATTTCTTTTATCAAAATAGGATATCTACGAAGGATGAACAGTTGACATTAGAGCTTCTAACCATATGACTGACTCCCTAACTGTTTTAATTGAATCTAAGTCATCTATGGGTGCTTTGACAGTCACGGTGGCAGACAAAAAAACTTTCCCTGTTACTGACCTAAGGAAAGTTACATATTGTGATTTACAGCTAACTTCGGCTCTTTATGTACCTAGTCGACAATATAATCTTCTTTCAATTAGTAAGTTAATTAAAGATCAAAATTATGTAATAACCTTTTTTCCAACTCATTGTGAATTTCAAGAATTGTCTTAGGAGAAGATGATTGTCAATTCTAAGTAACAGAATGGTCTCTATTATTTCGTCAGTTCTTTAAAGCCTCTTGTTCCTAAAAGATTTTCTCTATCTAGTCTTTCAAAATTTGATCTTTTTTGGGCATAAATGTCTTGATCATCCTAATTTTGATTATCTAAAGTATATGTACCCAAAGTTATTTATCAATAAATATTCCTCTTTATTTTAGTATGAGTGTTGTATTTATGCCAAACAATCAAGGAAAGATTATTCTAATCATTCCTATCAGTCATTTAAATAATTACACATTAATTAAAATAGAGATTGAAAGATTTAACGAGTAACCCTAGGCATTTTAATTAATTTATTAGAATGAGCCAGAAAAAAAAAACATAAAATAGTAAGCAATATAGAATGTAAGCATAAAGCATTATAGAAGTTTAACATTTTTCATTTAACGCTCCCAAATGTAGCCTTAACGTACAAACGGAAAGCAATTAGAGTATCTTCTTCATTGCATTGGCTGTATGACTAACAATTAAAACTTGAATATATGAACAATGAACATCCACCTCTCTTTTAAATTTTCTAGAAGAGAAATCAACATAAAATAAACCTGATATGAAAAAAAAAAATTTACTTCTACCACTTAATAAAAATGTAAATCTAAACTTATAAAAGATTGCATAAAAATGTTTGTTATTCAAGAACTTACCACCTCAAAAGTTCATACTCAGTTCAAAGTTTTCATTCATGCCAGTACTATTAATTGTAGTAACTACTATACATGAAGTCATTTGCATAGTATATGTACCTTGTTTTACTTGTACATCAATCTATTAGGTAACTAATTGTTTCGAATTTAATTATATGATATGACATTGTAACTTTCAGCATAACCTGTAGCAATATATCAATGAAAAAAGATCATTGTTTAGTTAAGAAAATGTGTAAGGAAACAACGAATGTGTTCTTGTGAACATCAATTGGTTATATAGGCTACTACTTTTTTCCTCCCGATAAAGTAGTAAACACAAATTATCTCATTTACTACCCAAGCCATATAACCATCTCTACTCTTTTTCGCCTTGTACTTCGTAAGTCATGACCCCACGTGATGTCATTCGCTGTTTTAAATGTATACGAACGTTTTAAAGTGTTAAAAAAACCGGTTGTACTTGTGCCTTCCAAAAGTAATGAATAAAGGAAAGTTTGGTGGAATCAAAATAGAGGGAACCAAGTATGAAAGCTTATAAGGAAATTTCAATTGAAGTCAATAGTTAAGGTCAGAGTTTGACATATATATTAATGGAATTGACTAAATACATCAATCTAATAGTATATTCATCAATAAAAAACTTTAAAATTTTTATGTAGAATTTCCAAACTTCAACACTAAAGTTCAAATCTAACTGAAAACTCTAACACAAAAGTTAAAACTTTCACTTAAAAACTAATCCACGAAACTTGAAATCTGATGGGTACAATAGAGAATCCTAATATTAAGATGTAAAATTTGTTTTTTACAGAAATCCGGGGGCTACCAGAAGTACCAATGGCAGGTTTGGGGCTCCACTGTCCCCATCAAGCGGCCATGTCTATTTTTCAAGAATCTTTTGCAAGTCCTAAGTGTGTGCTAGAGCATTAATGCAACAAAGTTGGCCAGCAGAGGTCATGACGTCCTTCAAGAGTACAACAAGCAAAGGGGAAAAAGGAAAGAAAGCGGAAAGATACCGAACATACACAAAGAGACGTTTAGATGGTATCACAATGTTTCGAAACGATGATTGAAAACTCAGTACTTTCATCTTGATTTATTGCACCAAGAAACGAATATAGAGAATCCAGAATAGCTACCCAAATCTGTGAAAGAATCTATGTGGTACAAATAAAATAAAACTGAATCATTGAGTTAGATACGATTCAGAACAAAAGAAATAGGCATCACTGTACACAAGACCTCGAGTTGCATTGCAACCGCCGATACTTAGTTGCTACAATACGCATTCATATACCAGCACAAGGTACGTATTTGCCAACACAATAATCTTTTGATTCACGTTACGATGCAAGATAACTGATATTAAAAAGAAATACTGGAAGTCATTTTTCCATTCAAGTTAGAAAAGCCATACTCAGCACTTGCAAACTCGTGGAGTCTTCCTTTCTGTGAGAAGATTATCACAGCAACTTCAGCATCACAGAGAATCGACAGCTCGTGAGCCTTCTTGAGTAGCCCATTTCGACGCTTAGAAAAAGTCACTTGCCGGGTTGTAGCATTCTCGATTCTTTTCATCTGGATTTTTCCTCTCACCATGACCTAGTTGATCATGAAATTGAACTAAATTATAGGATTCAGTGAAACCCTAAACCAAAAAAATGGCATATAATAATAATGAAATGCAAAATATCCCACCGATAATTTGCAATAACAACCCAAAAATATTGTTTTCGGCACCTGATATTTCACTATTTACAAGAAAATTTACAAGCAAAAGCCCAGAAAAAAATGATTTCTCTGGATTGAATAAGACCCCAGAACCAACAGAAAGAATTATCAGACAAAAGGGTGGTTGTCAAAAAAATTTACAGAAAAGAGTCGCAAATTTTCTTGGAAACAGTTGCAACCCAGAAACAGCCACCCCAGTGGAGGACCAAAGAAGAAAAACACAGCCACAAAAATAGCAGAAGTTAGAAACCCTAGAGCTGAAACGCAGAGGATCTTTCGATCGATGATTTATCACTCTCTTTATACTCCCACCACAAAGAGATATTATTTCCCTTATTCATCATTTTCTGCTTTCCAAGTCTTTTCCTTTCAAGTTCTTACCCCACAGAAAAAGAAAAGCATTATCGGTGAAAAACCAAAAATAAAAAACCCAAAAAAGAAAATAAAATAAAAAAGATATTCATAACTTTTTGATTGCATATCTTGTTTTGGTAAAACTAGGAAACAGAAAGAAAGACCGACTATGTAAATAGCGTAAAACAATGTTTCTCAAATCCACGAAAATTACTGCATACCCATGGAAGAACATGAAAATACAAAAAAGAACCAATAATAAATTCAGGCAATGAACAACATCATCGTACATCGAGTGCGTAACCAACCAATAGATTTTGGACAACGCAACATAGATGTGACAGTCATTTGGACCAAGGGGACATGCTGTGCACGTGACACACCGATTCGGAAGAGAAAGTTTTCTTTTCTTCTCTATTTATCTTTGAGTGGGCCATTATATTATCTAGATCCCCAAAACTTTATGCTTATTCAACTAAGAACGTATTTTTTTCATGTATAACACATAGGTCTCTAATTCTATTTAAATGACAAATTTCCCTTTATGAGATTGAATCAGCTGAAAAACAATTTCTCAAAACAAACTTTGTAGTAATGGCAAAGCTCAGTTATTAATCCCTCAAGAAAGTAATAAATAACACTTAACAGACTTTTTATTAGAATTTGACAACCTATATTACTGTTTATGAAAATATCAACTTCTAGAACTTAAGAGGTAAGAACCTACCTACTTTTATTTGGATAAATTTCTTAGTGGCATACGTAGAATTACAATCGAAAAAGAATTTACGGGACTAGAATTATAGATTTGGTGAATGGATTTTCGTGGGGATGCCGGTAATTGTGATGTTAGAGAAGGAAATCGATTTGTTGGCCAAAAATTGGCTGTGGCAACAGGGCCTGGACTTGCCTTTGAGGTGAGTTGGCCTAGTTTTTCTGCTTCTGTGCTTACTTGGTTTGGTTTAATAAAATTGGTAGGGACAATTATTGCTATCTACAAATTAGGGTTGTGTTTTTCCCGATCCTTTCCTTTTGGGTCATCCACATTCAAGATTCAATTAAACTTCTCTTATTTATTATTTGTTTAATTGACTAATCTTGGGTACATCGCATAATACCTAATTCTTTTTTCATTATTATTGATGCATTTAGATGTACAACTTAAGAAATTTGTGATAATAAATTCTCTCTCAATTACTTCGATATTTATTGATAATTATTGTGTAAGATAATAATTGGTTTCATTTCCTCCTTGTCTTAATTGATGCAAAGTAAAACAGTCCTTACAAATGACTGTTAATCAAATTTATTATGACGTTAGGTATTGTTTGGGTTTGGGAAGAGATCATCAGGCAATTAGATGATAGGAGCAAGTCCAGGCCACGTGTTGAGAATAGCTAGCAATAACTTTTTCAGTGGGCCGAGACAGTTTTATAGGACTTTTCGAGCTCAATAGTTTGGAGTATTATTCACATTATCACACTGACCACATCACCATCCTAATCATGTGGTCAAGGATTGTTACGTTAATAATACAATAACCTTATGAGTAGACTTGTCAAACGGACTAGCGGTTCACAAGCCGATTCAGCTCAGTTCGGTATTTAGGTGAATTAGGATTAAAAAAAATTGATCCGTTTAATTCATGGGCTTTTTTGATTCGATCCGTTTAACCCGCGGGTTAAGTGGGCCAACTCATTTAACCCACTTAATTAAAAAAAATAATTTTAATTTTTTTTAATCTTTATATTTAGATAATGATTGATTATGTTTGAATGTTAATAATGATATTAAACTTATTATTTATTAATATTGAATGATGTTGGATTAGTAT
>JAVXUL010023988.1:0-11737 GCA_035590515.1 Trichilia minutiflora
GCCCTTACTTAATTAAAACAACTAAACTAATGTTGAAAAACAAACAAGGCCCTTTCCTTCTTGGTTATGTCCATATGTATGGCCTTCTTCAAATGGGCTTCTTAAATATTTCTTTAAGTATCACACACCAAACACAAGTGTATGGGCTGCCCATTGATGTTCCTTGGTTCCATTGGCTTGATCATCATTTTTTCATGCATTTCTTTAATGTAAACTTTGGCCAAGTTTC
Source organism: Trichilia minutiflora (assembly GCA_035590515.1). Taxonomy (NCBI): domain Eukaryota; kingdom Viridiplantae; phylum Streptophyta; class Magnoliopsida; order Sapindales; family Meliaceae; genus Trichilia; species Trichilia minutiflora. Next base: position 230 of record JAVXUL010023988.1, read on the forward strand.
CAAAACTAACTTGTAGTTTCCTTGCTTTTGATCATGTGATCGGACCTTCTGGCATGCTCACATCTCTATTGCCATGATGTTCACTTTATCCTCCTTGATCCGTATCATTTTTTTTTTCTTTTCAATTTTATTATTGTTTTCCACTTAAGTATATTTATAACCTTTCAACTTTTTAATTACGTATAGCAAATGATCTACGTACGGAACTTAATAAGATAATTAAGGTTATATGTATGGATAAACAGAAGTAGATGAATCACTAATTAAATACCGTCTTGGATGAAATTAACCAATAAACATACTGATCATATATTCATATTTCAATAAACTATATATGATCATTAATTACATAATATTATATATATGATTAAGAAATATTACATAGTATCCAGAACTTGATTAAAAGCAAAAATAATAATAATTACGGCTTGTGCTTCTGGGTATATATATAGTCAGTATGAGCAGCAAGAGTTCTTCTTCTCAAGCACTCGTCTTCTCCGATTCCTTCACAATTCTCGTCAACGCTATCAGCATCCACACCCTATATATCGAAATCCATATAGAAAAATCAAAACATGACCATAAAAAGAGTGTAAAAATTATAGAAAGAAAAAAGAAATAAATCAAACTAGCTGACCTGTTGTGTGTTTGCCGGGGAGTTACTGTTCTCGAAGACTGGTTCCCGGCGTGCAGCGAAGGTTGGCGTGGAGAAGAGGAGAAGAGCTATCACGAAAAGAGTTGCAACCTTAACCTCAGCCATGTCGAAGCAATTGAAAGATGAGAGAATATAGGAAGAGATATAGAGAGCAGACACGGAGAAGAGAGATTGGTGAGCTGAATTTATAATAGATGGGATAAGACTAAAAAAGACTAAGAATGTGTGAACTTGAGAAGTTCAAGGAGACTTTTGGTAGAGTATATAACAGAAAATAAAAAAGAAAAAGAAATATTTTAGATGGGTGAAAATAAATTAAGAATTAACTAAACGGCCGAACAAATTCTAAAACGAGCTTAAATCTCTTTGCATGTTATTTATAGAATGGCCGACTGGAGCTGGGTGGAAAAGAGAGAGAATTTGTCGGTATGGTGTTTTACTTTTTTTCAAAAGAATGGGTTGTAAATTTGAAGCAGAAGATAATGATGATGATGAAAAGAATATTATTCGTGGAAGAATTATTTTTTACAGTCGAAATTATTCCACCCAATGAAGTCATATTCCTATGCAATGCAATTTATAAAGGTGATAATAGTGCGGCCACACCACAATTGGTGGTGGGTATAATAATAATTATTGTTTTCCGATGAAATGATTAATTAGTTATGAATTATGAGATTAATTAATAATTGTCTAATGATCCGAGTGTTGATATCCCGCACCGTTCCATCACATTTAATTCTAGAACGCCTACCTCTTTAGTCTTTTCTATTTTTCTTAGCGGTGCTGAAGAATGATCCATGATGAAACTTTGAAAGTCACCGTGAAATGTTGGAATGAATGAGTGCATTTGACAATTTTGGAGATTGTGGTAGATTATCCCCTTCAATTTAAAAACTTTTAAGCATTCTTACATTAAATCGGTTGGCTATTTACTTCAATGTGTTCATTAAATATTTTATATCTTTTATTTTTTAAAAAAATAACCAACTCATCACAACTTTTTTCAAAAAAAATCACAAAATTACTTGTAAAGATATATAGTAAGAGCATTAACATCTCCCTTACTTTGTTATTTTCTTAATGTAGTCATATGTATATTAATTTGTAAATCCAACATATACACAATCAATTTGTTTCAATCATTTTCTTTGGTCCTCCAAATTTATTTAAATAATAATCTAATAAAACTATATGAGAAATTTAAAAGGCCATGCACGATATCTAACTTTCAATCCTTCTTGAGCATGTATTAACACAGTCCTTTATAATTAATTACTCATTTATTTTTTGCTCATATATCGCATTACTCTAATAGGTCGCCTAGCCGGTTGTTAAGAAAATAGTATTATCACATGAGCTTAATTAATTAGGTCAAAGATGTTTCTCTGCATATTACAAAACACACGACTATATCAGAGGTTGTACCAATTTTAAATTATACAACAATAATATATTTTGTCAAAATCAATTTGAAAGGTCTAATTTGTTTAATACGACATAATTCCTACATAATAAAGAATGACTAGATTCGCAATCTTCAATTTTTTTATTATTAGATTACTGATATGATCAACTTGATTTAGTTAATGAATTGAAAGTATTAATATACTAGAAGGGAAATTAATTAAACAAAGGAAACCAATTCTATCACGTAAGATCATCACACGTATAAAATATGTCATAGTCACGGTCACAGTCTTACTAGTTTTATTAGATTTCTTCACAGATTACATCAATTTATATTTTGTGATATTGTTCTCTTCACATGTGATTCTAATTTAGCTCGTCATTCTTCCTTCTAGATATACCCGAATTAGTTGACTTCATCAAATTGATGGGAAACAATAGAATTGAAAGAAAACAGGTCGACAGTGACAGAAGTACATTTTATTTTTAGTACAACACATATAATTTTTGTGAACAAATTTTTATTGTTCCTAGAAATAATTTTAACATCTGGACCAAAAACATCTAGATAATTAAATTTTTTGTTTTATTATTTTAAAATAGTCTTATTTAATAGTAATTTTACATATATATAAAAGTCGTATATTTCTTTTATTAAGGGTTCTTAGCTGTAATAATTTTATTGTTTTCTAACAGATATTAACTGCTTTATAAAAAAACAAACATTAACTCATACTTTTGTTTTCTTGGAAAATATTACATCTTTGAGAGGTACATTGTAAGAACTTTTTTTTGAAATAAAACTAAGCAAGGAATTCTATTGAAGGAAAAGAAAATACAAAACAAAGGAGGAGTATTTTATCGAGGGAAATCCAAAAAGACAAAAAAAATTAGGAACAACAAAAATCATTGTTAGTAACGATATTCAAATATTGTTTAAACATTTTTATTTTCCTAATAACTATCCAATCTTTCCATAGTTATCTGTATTTCCTTGAGTTACATTGTATTCACAATAGTTGACAAATGCTAGATCAAAGAAAAGTCGTAAACAATGCGCGCCCAACAAAAAATTAATGGAAACAAATTAAAAGTTCAGAGGATTTCAAATAATTTCATGAATGGATAATAAAAAGAAAGTTTGATTACATATCAAATCTGTAGAACTAATATTTCAAAGTAATAGATTATGAACACAAGTGGGCGATCAAAGCAGACAATAAATATGCATTCAGCTGGTGTATATTATATCGAAGGATATTTTGCCTTGTTTACTAAGAGTGACCAAAGATATATAATAACATTAATTTAAAAAGGTAAGGAGAAAAGTAAAAGAAGGAAGGAAACATTTGAATGTATGTGTATATATATATATATATATGTTGATTTTAGTGTAGCGATGTTTTATTTGCTTAAACGAAAGCCAAAAGGAGAGAGTCAAAAGCACGTCCAGGAAAATTCCTTTCGGCAGGCAAAGAGATTGCTGGTGAGGCAAGCCGAATGTTTTTTTGACGGAAATTGAGCTTTTCTCTCCCTGATGATGAGAATTAGTATGCATTACATCATTAAGTTGTTGCACTTATGTTCTTTAGTTTGAATAAATTGAAGCTTTATAAAGTCAAAAGTATTAATATTCCAACAAAATATTAATTACTCTCTTTTTTCCAATTAATTAAGGAATGACAGAGCATCCATATCCATATATTTATAATTGAATAAATGCCTTAGCCTAAAATAAAATTGGAGGTTGCATATTTTACTTGCTATCTTGTGACCAAAGTACTTTCGTGGAACAATAAAATCTGCAGTACAAACTAAAAAGATTCTGATAATTAACAGCCTATCAATGCATTCATCATTCATGCTTCTCTGTCTTCAATTATTGGGCACGTATAACTGTTAATTTAATGAGATTTCAAAAGAAGTTTCAAGATTATCGGAACGGAGTCTGCCTCGTATGAATGAGAGTGGCCTATCAAATTAAAGTCATCAACAATGCAAATCAAATCAATCCTTTACCTTTAGTAATCCATATAAAGGATTCTTTATTTCACAGTGAGAAACTAAGTATCCATCAGCAGTTCTCTAAGACTTTTAATGGAATGCTTTACTGTAAGAACTTGAAAAAGTTCTCGTAGCTATGTAGCTTTTAAGGGCCCGTTGGCTTTATTTCTCAACTAGTGTGTTTGTAGAATGAAAATGATATTTTTGAGTCATATTTTAGAATTTAAGAATATGTTTGGTAACATTTTTTATTCATAAATTTTAAAAATGAGATATGTGAAATACATTTAGTAATATTTTTAAAAAATTTAATTTTAATAATTTTATTTATCAAATATTATGAAATAATTAATATTTTAATTATACAATTTAATTTTGATTACTTAAAGAATAAAATATAAAAATATTATTTTATAATTATGTTAAATATGTAAATAAAAAATAATATTTAAAATATAATATATGGATTTTAATTAAATTAAATTCTTCAATAATTATCTCTTAAAAATTTTAAAGGACTTTCTTTGATTAAATTTTACATATTTTAAAAATATAAAAAAAACATCTCATAAATATATTAATAAAAAATAAAATAATGTATATGTTAAAAAATTATTAAAATTAATTTTATTATTTTCTAATTTTTTTTGAAAATCTCAAAGCTTCTGTTCTCTGACAATTGCGGAAAGGAACATAAAACTAATCATAAAACGACATGAATTCTTCCCTATTTCATGTTTAATTTTCATGCATCGTGGGCTCCATGGAAGAGAGAAAATATATGAACAATGAGGTTTTACTTTTCTTCCTTTTGCCGAATTTCCGATTACAAAATCCGTGAAACTAAATAAGAATCGATTTGGCCAACGCATTTAAAAACAAACCGCCACGAATATAAATCAGTGATAAATAGTCCACAGAATATATATACTACTATTATATGATTAAATTGTAAGGCTTTATGTCTTTATCCGGTTGTTCCGTTTTCCATTCCTTAAAATTGAAGGTAATGACTAGGGTTTCTACTTCACTTGCGCATACTTCTTGTCTCAATTCTGCATAAGACGTATAGTTGGAACAAAACAAGAGCCAACTATCTCCAAACCGACCAAAACGAAAGACTGAATCAAACAATTAAGAAATTGGATAGCTAGATTCAATTAAAGGCAAACAATTTGCAATAATTTAAATGTTGTCGCATGATTGAGATATTGATGTGTATAACGTTCCATCAAGAAAACATAACCTATATAGTCAAAAGGAGCTTATATAATTGCGCGTCCTTTCTTGTGTGTGGACACAAGTTTCTTACAGATGATGCTGAAATGTGCTTCTCATTTTATGTTCCTCTCTTTATTGTACAGAAAAATTCATGGAGAAGACAAGGATTTAGATAAGGATATCTAATAATCAAAAATCAAAAAGTCTTGTGGGGTTTATCGTGCATGAAATTCTGGTCCCTTGCGTCCCACCACATTTATGAACCCTATTTTGGAACCAAATGACAAACTATTCGATTACAATACAAATGAAATACGATTCTAGAACGATGATGAAAGATAAAACTTATGTTTACCACTTAAATTATAGATTTTTGTGTCCTTATATCTTTGTATATACTGTAGCAAAACTCATAGAGAGGAATTGATAAGCGATTGTTGGACCATCCATGTGGAGCCATGTTTGCAAGCAACGTATGGATGTTGTAAGCAATGAGGCGAGCTCTCATTGACTTGTGTGTAGTAAGAGGATAGCTATTAATTCATCCCTTTCTGGTTCTGAATTTCTCTGACCAGTCTCTCTCCATTTTAAAGATCACAAAGAGCTTACTTTCTTTTTTCATTTTTCTTTTTTTTGTCCTTTGAAAAAATCATAAATAGCTTTCACTATGTGGAAAAGTATTATTAATTTGATAGATCTTATGACCGAAAGAGCTGCCAATAAAGAAAAAGAACCAATGCCTAATAGTGCATATTTAAATCATGTCATAAACATGTAAAAAAATAAAAATTGAAATCCAAGGTCTGTTTCAGGGCGGCTGCTTTCAACAGTCCCACCCCGACAACCGTGATAAAATCAAGATTCGGTCGGAGATTGAGATTTTACAGCAATTTCAACCATGAATAGGTTGTATGCGTTGATAATTTAGAAAAACTCGAACAGAATATAGAACCATCAATGATTTTAATTGTCGATAGATAGATAGATAGATAGATATTCAATTTGCTCAAAGTGTTTAAATAAAAATTAAAAATATTAAATATTAATTAAAAATAATTATGTCTTATAATTTTATTTTAAAAATTAAATAGAAATTTATTCTAAAAAAATAAGTAGAGAATTGATATTACAAAATTGTTTACAGCTTTATTTTTTAAATAAAAAAATTTCCTGTCGTTTACTGCAAAATTTTCAACAACAATCTAACGAATTTCCGGCTATCTTCAAAGCATCAAACTGAAAAATAAATATATATTAAAAAAAAACCACAACCCTACAGGGTGCACCACAGTTACTTTATAATAAATTCCTCAGATCATTTTGCAGTAATGTAAGAGTTAATACATAAAACTATCATTCTCCAATAAATATGCATATAATTACAATGATAAGAGCAAAATTGTAATAAATCTGCTACTTTACAAGTCAACATATCCAAAAGAAATAAATTTAGGAACATTAGAATAGAATCCCATATCATTACTTCACTCAAGACCTATCAATCAAAAAGTTAACAACAATGAATAGAAATAATACGATGGATAATTGATTAGAAAAATAGGATTTAAAATTTTGAATGCCAATAATAGTAAATCAATGAAATAGGTGTTATTATAGGAAAACTCTTTCAAAAGTTACATGTAACTGTTTAATTAAAACGTTTATACGATATTTTTATTAAATTTGTAATTTATAATTAAATTAAATTTTAAAAAAAGTAAATTAAACCAAATCTAAAATAGATATTGTTCATATATTATGGTTACTTATCATTGTATTTTCAAAATTAAATTTAAAATCCCATTGAAGAAAAGGATCGAAACTAAGAGAGATTGAATTGGTAGTTACAATAATTAAAAAATAATAATAATAATAATTGTAGTTACGAAGTAATTTCTTCAAAGGTGAGCGACCATAATCGACTAACTCAGTCCAAGTAAGCTTATGGATCACATAATTTAAAGAATGGCTTATGGATCATAAAGTTAGGCTTGGGATTGGTCTTGGGCTTGTACCGTTCTTCGTTCTGATTTATACAAACGGCATATGATCATAAAATTTCATGGGAAATTGATGCCATAAAATCTAATGAGTTGAGTTGAAGTACAAATTTTTTTTTCATAAATTCTTATATACAAATTAGTATAGTATATTATTAGTTAATAAAAATAAAAAAATAATGCAATGACCAAATAAAATGATGGTAACCATAGAACAATCAACATAATTATATTATATTAATTTAATATAAAAATTTGTATGAAAATTTTGTATTTCTACTATTGTTCAAATAAAATAGTTGTATAACTGTTAAAAAAATTGATACTATTAATTTTTAATAAAAATCATTCACTATTTTCTTGATATTTATTATCTAATAATACCAAGAATACAAATTATTGTAAAAAAGTTAAATTATTATGATATATTTTAAATAATTTATTTTTTATTTATATTATAATTTTTTTCTCATTAATTTATATAAAAAATTTTAAACCTAACATTACTGATTTACTATTTGATATTTCTTAAACTACTAAGAGTAAAAATACTTTTTAATTGTTGAAGTGTTCTCATCTTTCTATTCCTACGTCAAAAATTAAAGTTAAAGTTAGATATGTTATTTATAATATGAATTTTATTAACAAGTGTCCAACACTTATTAAGATTTTTATATTCATTATTTATAATAATTAATGAGCATTTTTTTATAAATTTTAATGTATTGAAAATTGTAACTTACGAAATATAAATTTTTTAATTAATATCATAAAAATATTCGTTAACAAAACTCTTTATATATTAGAGTTTATATAAAAATTTGTATTTCTAGTATTATTGACAAAATTCTAACATGCATTTCTTAAATGATCTATTTTGAAAGAAAGTAGAGGTCTTGTACACCTAATAAAATTACATTACTTATATATCTAATATAATATGAACAAGTTATGAGAGAGAGAGAGAGAGAGAGAGAGAGAGAGAGAATTTAAAATATGTGATATAATTTAATTGAATGATTCCATTAATTTTATCCTAAAACTAATATCCCTTATTTTTATTTTCATGTAAAGTCATTTAAATAAAAAAAATGGTTATAAAAATAATTGAATCAAAATCTATTAAATTATAATAGATCTTTTAATTTGTATAGCAAGTGGATTCTTTAAGTATGATAAAGACAAGGCATGACTTTAAATTAAGCAACATGGTACCATAACCAAATAAGTTGATCTATTCTTCTATGAATACCATATATCAACGAACTATACTTTCCCTGTATTCTTTTTATTTCTTATTCTTATTGTACAGTATTTAACACATTTTAATTTTAAATTCTTATTAATATTATAATTTAGTTATTTTTAAGCTGTACTTATTATTGAATAAAAACTTTATTTATTAAATATTATTCTAAAAATATTTAAGTTGCTCTAAAATTAATTTTTTTTAATTTTAACTTTAAAATACAATACAAATATCACACTCTTTGTCACGCCTCGGTCCATAAGCTTCACACGTAACAATTGTCATAAGCTCTTAATATATACTCCAAACCTTCAAAATACATATTAAGAATATATAAGACTTCTATTATACCTATTTACAAATCAAAAATATGCCTAAATATCTTTCAAACCACTAAACTCCTTTATCACAAAGTAATATAACTTAACATCAATTCTCATCTAAAACATATTGATTGTAATAATTTATTTCAATTCCAAATCAAACATAGATTCATAATGAAATTAATTCATCATAATTAACAAAATAATTATAAGTTAAATATCATAAACTATTATAAAATGTTTATACATTTGAAAATTTGGCTTCAAATCTCACATAAAATTTTTTGATGCAAGCAAAACATAAAACTAAATATTTTAAAACACAACCCAGTAGACTTAACTAAAAATGCAATGTGAGTCAAATATAAGGTATATCTAATACCACAATCCTTATATAAATCATCACCGTCCCAAAAATGCATTTATCTTGATTTACCTAAAAATAAAATGTGAGTGAGATGAGTATACAGAAACATAAAATAAAATGTGAGTGAGATGAGTTTACAGAAACATACTCTATAAGTGAATTAGGATATTAAAATAAATAATAACTCTTTATAATAAAAATCCTTTAAATAAATTATCTTAATATTACAACATAATGATTAGAAAACTGTTAAAGGAATTTCATTAAAAACATTTGATCAACTTGAAAACATGGTTTGTTATAAAATCATTGGGTTTACCATTCTTCCCAACAATTACTCCGACTCTGGACAACCTCGAAACTATTAGTCAATTTTTCATACGATTTAAAAATAATGAGATTTTATAAAAATTTAATTGAAATGATAGAAATAAAATAATATATGATTTACTTTGAAAATAGACATACCACTGATGTTGGCCTTAAGTAGTCACGTTGTAACATCTGTGATTATCCTCAACAAGACTCATAGATGAACATAACTCATTCATACAATATCATCTCGTATCGGTTATATACTTACCCAACCTGTGATTTCCACTCACCTAGACGTCTCTCCCCAGTTCCTTCATAAACTACTACCTTATAACTACAATAAATTCAAACCCGATTCACTCGACAGTAATCAATAATATATATATATACACATACACACACACATCAATCAAGTCCAGCAAATCAATCATAAAATCAAATTGGCCTCCTAATCTCATCTCAAATAACTCAAACTAGATTTCAAAACACAAGATATAATCAAATATTAATTTAAATACAAAATGTATGTACACGTAAAATCATATTTTTAACACCTTCTTACACTTAAAATAAGTAGATTTCAATAAAATCATTTAGGAACAATGAAAACTAAGTAAAAATATTTAATCATTGTTTAAGAAAGATATACAATCCCTAATGACCCATCGTTTCTCAGTACCTCACGTGAGTTTTTCCCTCGAGTATCGTTGTCTAAATACACATATATTAATAACCATATTAGTTTTCATTGTCAAAGCATGAATATAACCTATATGCATATAATGTATTCTAATCCGAATATTCTAAAGTCAACTTATGCATAATCAGGTAAACTCTCAGTTTTCGGTTATTTACTCGATTTCTGACAACTTGAATTTAATATAAACCTATAATTCATTTAATTTATGATTCAACTAATATAATTTGATCAAATTAAACAAAGTCAGTGATTGGACAATAAATTTTAGTCGAAAGAATACATGATCTACTATTTCGTTCTACACATATTTTTTGAATTTAAGCATTAACTACCTAATTGCATAACTAACTATCCTATACCTTAAACAACACATTATAACATAAATTTTCACGATAAAAATCAATTTGGATATGTGAATGTACAGTAAAATCTAAAATGTTGTCATTTTCCTTATACTATCTTCAGAATGTTTTAATTTCTACTAGTTCTAGAAAACCTCGATTTAAACATAAGCCCTAATTTCTTTCCTCAATGATTTCTTACCCTTTTTGATAAATAGAAGCTTATAAAAAATTTATAATGTTGAGTTGAGTAAGAAATTGAAGAGACAATAAGAAAATAGCAAGGTGGGGAGATAGACTTTGAGAGACAGTAAAGAAACGTAAAGAAGGAAAGGAGGAAAAGAAAAAGAAGAAGAACATGGGAGGAGAAGGGGGTTTAACCCCTATTTATAATATAAGATAAAATTATCATTTTGTCCTTAAAAATATAAAAGAGAAAGTTTCAAATAGAATAAAATAGTTATTTTATAGGGATTTTTTTTTCATTCGATCGAACGAATCGTGATTCATTCAAACAAATCCTTTGATGTATAAAAATCAAAAAACCTCAATTTTGTCGATCGAACAAACTACAGCTCATTCAAACAAATTAATGTATTCATTCGAGCAAATCGCTCAATTCATTCGAACGAATCTAGGTCAATTTTTATTAAGAAAATCTTTAAAATTTCATTTAAAAGAATTGATGTATTTGTTCGAATGAATTAATAAATTTATACATTTTCACTTAAATCCTCACTCAAACCGAAAAAAAACATTAAAATCCCTCTTAAAATAAAACTAATTTTTAATTTCGTTAAGATCTTGTATTTATAAATTCAAAAATTAATTTTAATCAAACTAAATTCTTAAAATAATTAATGAATTGTAATCATGTGTTAATTATTTATAAATTATACATAAATACATATATAAATATAATA
>JAVXUL010023999.1:0-11736 GCA_035590515.1 Trichilia minutiflora
ACACTAATTCCATCCTTGGATACCATATGCCCTAAGAATGTCACCTTGGAAAGCCAGAATCCACACTTTGAGAACTTAGTATACAATTTACATTCCCTTAGTGTTTGTAATACTTTGTGAAGATACTCTGCATGCTCTTGTTAATTGTGGGAGTACACCATAATATCATCAATAAACATTATCACGAATTGATCTAAAAAGGGCTTGAAAATTATGTTCATCAAATCTATAAAAGTAACCAATGTATTTGTCAGGCCAAATGACATCACTAGGAATTCATAATGTCTATATCACGTTCGAAAAGAAGTCTTTAGAATGTCCTCCCCTCTAATCTTAAGCTGATGATAGCCAGATCGAAGATTAATTTTTGAGAAATATTGAGCCCTCAGTAGCTGATCAAATAAATCATCAATCCGTGATAGCGAATATTTATTCTTGATCGTCACCTTATTTAATTGTAGATAATCAATGCATAGCCGAAGGGTTCCGTCTTTTTTCTTTACAAACAACACAGGAGCACCCCATGGAGATACACTAAGGTGTATGAAACCCTTGTCTAACAAATCTTGTAGTTGTGCCTTCAACTCTTTGAGTTCTACTGGAGCCATCCTATACGGAGGAATAGATATAGGTTCAGTATTGGGAATTACATCAATACATAACTCAATCTCTCTATCGGGAGGCAGTCTAGGTAATTCCTTTGGAAATAAATCTGAATACTCTTTAACTACTGGAACTTGATCCACACTCAGTTCGTTGCTCCTGGATTCCATCACATAAGCCAAATATCCAGTGCTTCCTTTTCGAAGTAACTGAGAAGCACATAGAGCATATATTAGATTATAGAGGGCTTCACTTAGTTCGTTGTATGGTACTCAAACAACCAATCCATACCCAGAATAACATCAAAACCCAAAATATCCAATAATATTAGGTTAGCATTGTATTTATGTCCATCTATATCTATACTACAGCCCTTCAAGACCTTAGACACTATGATCAGGTCCCCAATCGAAGTAGATAAGACTAGTGGTGAATCTAAGAACTCCAAAATCCTATTTAAGTGGGAAACAAAATATGGAGAAACAAAAGAATGAGTTTCCCCTTAATCAAACAACACCCTGGCATAGTGAGAATCAACCAAAAGAGAACTTGTAACTACTGTATTAGATGCTTGAGCATCTTGAGGTGTCAAGGTAAAAACTCGAGCCTATCCCCTTCCAGTAGGAGTCTGTCCTCTACTACTCCCTATCTATCCTCGACCAGAAAACCTCTACTCTGACTCTGCCCTACCCCGACTGGACTGAAATTGAGTTGGGGTTGGTGCAGCACAGCCTGAAGAAAGCTGGTCAAATGGCACCAGGCAATCTCTCCTCAGGTGGCCCATCTGGCCACATCTATAACATACTCTAAATCCCCATTGACAGGAACTTGTATGCAGTCATCCACATGTTTGACATGTTGGGGTTACTGGTGCTAGTTGTGCCACAGAGGATGAAGAAACTGCTCGAAAGGTGGCACTTTGCGTAGATCTTGGTCCAATACCGTTAGGTATCTGACCCCTATCCCGAGGAGTATTAGGAAGAGGTGTAGACACTTGTTTTGGTCTGTTGTACCCTCCTTGAGGTGACCTATCAAAACCCTCTGTCTGAGCTTTCTTACTAGACCTTCTCTTTGTCTGTCTCTCTCGAACCCACATCTCCAGTCGTAATGCTGCATCTAGGGCTCGAGCATATGTGATAGTCTCTGTAATCGAAAAATGAAAATTTTGTGATTAGGGGGGGCTTGATAGGAATAAAAATACCTGATTTATACGAAATTGGGCTTAACAGGTCAAGCCAAAAATGCAAACTCAGGTTAAATAGCAAGTCGACCCATCTAACTATAATTTGGGCCAAATAAATTAGATATAATCAGCCCATGATATCTTTATATATTAGCTGGCCCATATGGAAAAGGAATGAGGCCCAATTGATTACTTAAGCCCATTTGATCCATGATTTAACCTTTCCCTTTCTTGATAATTATAGAAATAAGGAAGGTAATCAAAGAGAAAGCAAAAAGGAGAGAGGGACGTCCACTTGAAAGAGAAGAAAGAAGAAAAATCAATCAGCCATTTTGAAGAAAAAAGAGGAGGAAGCAAAGAGAGGAATAAGCTTGTTGGCTCTCTTTTGCAGGTGTGTGCGTTTTTAAGAAGGTAAGGAAACCCTAGCTTTGACTTTTATTTCTCCTGCAATGTCAGATTAATAGATTGCTTTTAATGGAGTTAATTAAGTGCTAGAATGGTGAGTAGATGCTTGAAATTCGATTGGAAGTGATTTATGTAAAAAAACTATGTATGGAAGTTGTGATCTTGTTGCCTAAAATCAGCCATGAGTTCATGAAATAAACCGAATCAATTGGTAGTGTTTATGGCTATTTTGGAGCTTGCATTTCATCATCCTAAATGTGTAGAAATGTATTTAAATTGGGCAAGAAAGGTTCCCTTGTATTGCTTGTAGAATTCAGTTCCAGATGAGGTCATGGTTATGTATGAAGTGCTGGCTAGAACTTACTGAAATTTATGATGTTTGTTGTTATTCCAAAATAAATTATTAAGGCAGGGGCCATTGACACATAATCTAGATATATTATACTTGTAAATGAAATTTTAGGAGAAGGGTAAATGGTGTTTGTCAACCTACAAATGAGATGATGAACTAAGTATAGTGATGTTGTCAAATATGCTTGAGTTTGCATGCTTTGCATGACACAATACGGTGTTTCTTTGGGTGGATAAACCAGGGCAGTAACTTATGGAGGCAAGTTGTGATTTAAATATTCATGTTGATATGTGGTTATATGTATGGAAATGGTACTGGTCATGGTTATTTAAGTAGGGCAATGCAAGGCCAATGACTATGTGTGTAAGTTGATGTTTGAGGTTGCTAAGCAATGTGTGGTTTTTAGCTTATAAATTGAGTTTTAGATGTTCAATTGACAAATCGTAAAATTTTTTGTAAACTTGACACAATAATACATAACATATTCAAAATTCAGAATTTTTCATTGAAGCATCTGCTCCCACCAAATTTCGTAAAGAACCTATCTTGCTGTGAAATTAAAGTACTTTGTCCTCTGCGCAAGTTATAAAGAATAGTTATAACTTAAGTTCTAGAAATTGAAATCAAGATCCGTAAAATTCCACATATACTAGATACATAGAACGACATGCAATAAAAATTTCATACCTTTCCCTATTTCCAGTATCATACAACAGAATTTCTAAAGATGACTTTGGGTAGTGAAGTGAAGTATAGAATGAGTAGAAATTGAATTTACGATATTTCAATTTAAGTGACTTCAAAACGAACTCCATAATTTTGTAAATAAGTTATAGGATCTGAGAACCTTTTATTCTTTTCTTAGTATCTTTCAATGAATTGAAATCTAATTATATGTTAATTATCTGATGATAGACTCATCCCGAGACCCACCACCACCACAGTCACTTGAAGCTACTTGAACGCAGAGGCATTCTAACAATAAAATGAGTGGAACCATTGTATTTTTCTCTTTATTTCATAAGAATTTTATTGAAAAGAATAAACTTTATTTTGTATTCGTGAAAATTGGGAGGCGATAGTTTTCTGTTGTGGGAGACTAGGAGGAGGTCTCAATTGTTCAGAAATATTTTATACATATAAATTTTTATTGATTTGTGAGATTTGTTATTTAGTCTCTTGATGATTGGAATTCTATATTGTTGATTGACTGATGAGTTATACTACAGTTATAACTATGTGCACAATTGTATAAAGATTCGGGGCCCAACCTCTTATCTCAAAGTTAAAAATATGGGCATGATCCCTATCTCAGAGTATATATTGTGGCTATCTACAATGTATTGCGGGCTATGATACCAGAGTTATAGAGGTGTTATCATCGTGAGTTACTATATGCAGATATTTTATTTTTTTAAAGTAAATTGATATCCCGCAGGTATTTAAATATTCTAATACTTGTTTGATATGTCTCTTTGTTTCTAGTTTCCTATTCCACTCAATGAGCCCGTTCTAGGCTCACTCCCTTCACTCTTCAGTTTTGTAGATACAGCCCTGGTGAGCTATTTTCTATTCCTCAGAAACACAAGCTATGAGATGGTTACACATTGCAGTCAGTAGGGTGTATGGGTCCATATATATAAGTATGAGTGTTACAATGTGACATTATATAAAGATTTTGTACAGTAATTAGTAAGTTTTGTATGATACTCGCGCCAACCTCAGTGGTGGGCCTGTTCTCTAAATAAAAAATATGCATACTTTTATTATTTATATTTTAAATTAAATTTTTTATAAAGCTTCATTGTTTTAACTTGTATACAAAACTCATTGACGGTCTCAGGATTGCCCAGGACCAGGATAATCGTTGGGAAAGGGGGTTAGCCAGGTTATATATATATGTTTTATGTTTTCAACTAAATCAATTACTTTACCTCAAATTATTTTTAAATAATTTTCGAACCATACCTTTGTATTTCAAAAGAATATTTTACTTTATAAATTTTATATTAAGTGGTGGTTATTTATTTTAATACTTAGTTCACTCACGGAGTATACTCCTGTATACTCACCCCCCTCACCATTCAGTTTTAGGTTTAGAAAGCTAGCTGAGTACGTCTATTTAGTAGTGATCCCTCTAGGTTCTAAGGACAGTAGGTATACCTCTGATCCGACTCACTTAGAAGAATTTGGAGTCCACTAGGAATGTTTGTTTGGTTTTATTTTATTTTGTAAATTTGTTATTTACGGATTGTAAAAAGATTTGTAAACTATATTATTCTTATTTCTATTTAGTATGATTATGTATTTAATTACTTTAATGGATGATTTATGAAATATTTTGATTATTTAGAAGGGTTTGTGGTTTAATTGAGAAACTGTGAGAATTTGGGTGACTTGGATAGAAATATATGAAAGTGTTTTCTTATTTACTTTTGAAATAGGATTTTTAAAGGTTTGACACGCTCTCAATATGTATTGAGTATATATTGAGAGTCTGTGACTATTATCACATGTGGAACCCATGAGTTAGGATATGACAATTTTATTAGTATCAGAGTTTTTGATTTTGAAACGATTTTCGAAAATACTTGAACTTGATTTTAAATTACATTTTGGCATTTTGCAAATGATTTCATTGATTTTGAAATTTTTTTCCAGTGGACTAAGTGAGTCAAGTCATAAGATGCATCACCACTATGTTTAATATGTATAATTAAGATACGCATTCTTTTTATAGTAATAATGTCTTTGAGATCTAGGAGAGGTCGGATAGACCTCAAAGAGAAATCATGTCTGACACCGATGATGAGGTTACCTCGTATGTGCCTCAACCTAAACTTAAGAAATAATATAAACCCCCTCCACCTCAACACTAACAACCTAGTACGGGAATGCCTCTACCTATGACCTCTAAGGCATAGATTGCTTTTATGGCTTATTAGAATGCCCAAGGATTCGCTCAGACAAAGGGTCAACCAGGTTTGATGTTATATCCGTATCCATTTCCTTATCCACAATCCATTATAGTACCTGCAACTACAGAAGTATCTGAGTCAGTCCTAAAATTGCCCAAGTTGATTAAAAAGTCCCGCAGTTGGGAAGTGTTTTGTTTGGAGGTACTATAGATGCAGTCTTAACTAATCGATGGTTTAAAAAATTAGACGAGGATCCAAATGACATGGAATTTGAGGATAAGTACAAATTAAAAGTGGCTGCTTGATTATTAGAAGGCAGTAGAGATACATAGTAGAAAAATGTCTAAGCAAGAGCTTCAGCATAATTGACTTAGGATAATTTTGTATAAGAATTTTAGACCAATACTTCAACCCATTCCATTGTAATCAGAAGAAGCACGAGTTCCTTTAATTGAAATAAATGGGTAAGAAAGTGATAGAGTATAAAACCTAATTAAGGGAGTCAATTAAATTTGTGGCTGAATTTGTTAATAAAGATAGCTTATGCGCCAAGTTCGAGCAGGGTTTGAATTTTGAGATATGTGAAAAGATGTTCCTGTTAGAAAATTAGGGTTACAAGAAAATGATTCAGATGGCACTTTGGGTTGAGAAATTAAGGGGAGAAATAAGATCACGGAATCAGTTCTAGAAAAGAAAAAATTTAAGTATATAGGTTGGTTCATCATCTAAGAAGAGCCATATAAGTAGTTTATCCAACAGTGCTCCTACTACTAGTCCTGCAAGTAACCCTCTGCTTAAGGTCAGAGATCCTCGAGATTTGGGTTATCAGCTCAAGGACAGACTCAAAGTTCGAGGTAGGGTTAGAAAATAGATCGATGTAATAATTGCAGGCAATATCACATAGGTCTTTATTATATTACTATTGTGGAGAAGCAGGATATATGAAGAAGTTCTACCCCAAGTTAGGTAGAATAAAAATGGGTTGTTAGACCAGTCAATATCCTACACCCCAACGGCAATCACCAGTCAAGTAAGCTGTAGTTTCAACTGGTAGAAGATCAGGGGTGGGCTGTTCATCTACAGCCTCCCATGGTGCTCAGAGAACACGAGATCGAGTTCAAACCAGCGTGTTTGCTTCAGACCAAGAGCAGGCATAGACTAACCCAGATGTAGTGACTATTATAGTTACGATTTTCAATCAATCTGCATATATATTAATAAATCCGGATTCTAATAGGTCTTTTGTTAAAATTATATTTGTATCTCATGCCAATATAAAATTATCACCCCTAGACCAGGAGATCGTGGTCCATACCCTATTAGGCCAGAAGTTGTTAAAAAAGATAGTATTTAAAGATTACGCAGTGATTATGAATGGAAGACTTTGATGCTATACTAGGAATGGATTGATTGTCGGGATATAGGGTAACGATGGACTATTTTACTAAACAGGTTGTGTTAAAAAAATAAGGAGAACTGGAGATAGTATTTATGAAAGAGAGGAATGTTTTGCCTAGTTGTGTAATTTCTATGGTCGAGGCTCAAAGATTAATGAGAAAGGGTTGCCAAGGGTATTTAGCACATGTTATTAATACTAAAGCCTTAAAATATTCGATTGACCAAGTCCTAGTAGTACGAGACTTTTTCGACGTATTTTCAGATGAATTATCAGGAATGCCACCTGAACAAGAATTTAACTTCAGGATTGATCTAGTTTCGAGTACTACACCAATTTCGGTGTCGTCCTATCATATGTTACCAGTTGAACTTAAGGAATTAAAAGTGTAACTCTAGGATCTATCGACCAAGTATATCACCCTAAGGTTCATCAGTACTATTTATTAAAAATAAAGATGAGACTCTACGACTATGTATAGATTATCGATAGCTAAATTGGGTCACTGTCCAGAATAAGTACCTACTACCAAGGATTGATGATTTGTTTGATCAGTTGCAGGGAGTTGGTATATTTTTGAAGATTAATTTAAGATTAGGATATTATTAACTACAGATCAAGGAGAGTAATTACCCAAGACAGTCTTCCGAACACGCTATCTTCATTATGATTTTCTTGTAATGCCATTTTGGTTAACTAATGTCCCAACCGCATTCATGGATCTATGAATCGAGTATTCCATCCATATTTTGATAAATTTATAATTATTTTTATTGACAATATTTTGGTTTACTGGAGGACCAAGAAAAAACATGCTCAGCATCTACAGATTGTACTGTAGACATTGAGGGAGAGAAGGTTATATGCCAAGTTTTTAAAATATAAATTCTGGCTTCGAGAAGT
Source organism: Trichilia minutiflora (assembly GCA_035590515.1). Taxonomy (NCBI): domain Eukaryota; kingdom Viridiplantae; phylum Streptophyta; class Magnoliopsida; order Sapindales; family Meliaceae; genus Trichilia; species Trichilia minutiflora. The sequence continues at coordinate 7,761 of JAVXUL010023999.1, forward strand.
GGTATTCTTAGAACATGTAATTTTAAGAGAAGGAATTTTTGTTGATCCTCATAAAGTCGAAGTGATAGTGCAGTGGGAAAGACCAAAGAACGTTATTGAAGTCAGAAGTTTTTTGGGATTGGTTGGGTATTATAGGAGATTTGTTGAAGATTTTTCTTTGCTAATCGCTCTATTGACACACTTAACAAGAAAAAATATCAAGTTTGAATGGGATCAGAAATATGACCAGAGTTTTCAAGAATTAAAAAAATTGCCTCACCTCACCTCCAATATTAACGCTACCTATTCCTAAATAAGGATATGTAGTTTTTAATGATGCCTTCAGGCAAAGACTGGGTTGTGTTTTGATGCAGATGGGAAGATAATTGCCTATATTTCACGATAACTTAAGAAGCATGAGGTGAACTATCCAACCCATAATTTAGAATTGGTTGAAGTAGTCTTTGCTTTGAAAATTTAGAGACAATATCTGTACGAAGAGAGGTATCAGATTTTTATCGATTATAAGACTTTGAAGTACTTGCTTACACAATGGGAATTGAACTTGAGACAGAGATGATGGCTTGAATTGATCAAGGATTATGATTTGATTATTGATTATTATTCTGAAAAGGCCAATGTAGTGGCAAATGTCTTAAGTAGAAAATCTTCAGTAACTATGGTATATGTCTAGTCAGCATACTTACTATTGTTACTAGAACTAAAAAGATTGTAAATGACATTGGAGTGAGGTTAAGATGGCTTGATGTTAGCCAACTTTATAGTGAGACTGACACTAAGGAAGCATATAAAGAAAAAGAATATGCAAGATCTAGAGTTAGTAAAAGCTTGTCAGAGAATATGGATAAAAATGTTAAATATTTTTACATCACTCAAGATGGGATTTTAATGTTAAGGGGTAGAGTATGCATGCCTCAGATGATGAATTGAGGAATGCAATTTTAGAAGAAGCTCATTATTTTACTTTTGCTATACATCCTATTAAAAAATATATAAGACCATCAAAGAGAACTACTGGTGGTTAAGAATGAAAAAGGACATTATATAATTCATTGTTATGTGCATGATATGTCAGCATATTAAAACTGAGCATCAAAAGCTAGTAGGGACACTTCAACCATTATCAATGCCAGAATAGAAATGGGAACATAACATAATGGATTTTATGGTAGGACTGCCTATACACAAGCTAGACATGATGTAATTTAGGTGATTATGGATAGACTAACTAAATCTACATACTTTTTGCTCATCAAAACAAAGTATCCAGTTGAGAAATTGGCGAGATTATATGTAGCAAAAATTATCAGGTTGCATGGTGTACCTATTATAATTATATCAGATTAGGATCCTAGATTTACATCTTGATTCTGGAAAGTCTTCAAAAAGTCATGGATACGAGATTGAATTTTAGCTCAGCATTTCACCCTCAGACGGATGGACGGTTAAAAACAATCATCCAGATACTGGAGGATATCTTACGAGGGTGTGTGATAGAATTTCAAAGAAGTTAGGATCAGTATCTGTCTTTGGCTGAATTCACCTATAATAATAGTTATCAATCTATCATAAGAATGGCATCGTATGAAGCACTCTATGGGAGAAAATATAGGACTTTTCTATGTTAGAATGAAGTAAGAAAAAGAAAACTAGATAGTGTAGAGCTAATTAAAGCCACCATTGAGAAAGTAAAGATTATCCGAGACAAATTAAAAATAGCACAAGACAGATAGAAATCCTACTCGGATAGTAGGCAAAGAGACTTAGAGTTCGGTATGGATGAATAGGTATTCTGAAAGGTATTACCTTAGAAAGGGGTTATCCGATTCTGAATCGAGGAAAGCTCCATCCAATATTTATTTGACCTTTTAGAATTATTAAGAGAATTGGTCCAGTAGCATACAAGTTGGAGTTACCATCAAAAATGTAGAGGGTTCATGATGTTTTTCATGTGTTGATATTAAAGAAGTATGTACCCGACCCCTCTCATATCATCGGGTTACCTCCCATAGATTTAAAAGAAGATTTGAAGTGTGAAGTGCAACCAATTGCCATCATTGATCACCAAGAGTGAATATTGAGAAGCAAAAAAACCATTCCTATGATAAAGGTTTTAGGGAGAAGCGATGTAGTTCAAGAAATGACTTAAGAGCCCAAGCTTCAGATGCAGCCTCAATATCCTCATCTTTTTCGATATTAAGGTATGTAGAATTTTGAGGAAAAAATTCTTTTAAGGGAGATAGACTTATGAACCCCGTGTCAAAGTCCCAAAGGTAATATAGTCATTTATAATATTTCTTATACATATAATTATACCTATTATGTAGATAATTGACAGAACATTATAGCTGTATAATTATTTTGAGGATTTAATTTGGTTAAGGCTGAGTTTTAAAATTGTAAACGTAGGAATCTCACCATAATTCATTCGACTAATATTTTAAGAACTGCTTGAAAAATTTATGGTCTATGATTTGTTCGACCAAATAAGAGATTCGTTCAATCGAATTAGTCGATTTGTTCAAATGAATTGAGAATCATTTGAACGGTAAAATGAAAGCCCCTTTATTTTTTGAGATGTCGAATGATTCGTTCGAAAGATTTTCGATTCCTTCAACCAAATTCATCATTTTGGTCGGATGCCACGGTTAGTTCGACTGAATTGGGAAAAAACTTTACAAAATAACCAATATGTCCTTATTTAAAAACTTCTCCTTTATAACTTTTGAGGGCAAAATAATAATTTTACCCTCTTATTATAAATAGGGGTGAACTCCCTCTTCTCCATTGTTTCTCTCATTTTCTCCTCTCTCTTTTCTCTCACATTCTCTCCTCTGCTCTCCATGCCCATCACCCAAAATTCTGCAATTTATTTATTTCTTTCCATCTTTTTATCACATTTTGTATTCTAAACTCCCTATCAACCTCAATTTGACAAAAGTAACGTAGAAATTGCAACGGAGGAATTAGGGTTTCGTGGTCCCAATTAAGATTTTTCGAGTTTTAAGCAAAATCAAAGTAAACCAATGATACTACGAGGTAAATGGTATCATTTCTAATCCATCTATATCTTTCATTTCACATTTTATCAATCTTCGAGTATATGGGTTTTACTGTTTATCCGTGGAGATTTCATTAGTTTTGTCAAATGATTTTAGGTTATTATGCATTAATTAGGTTATAAAGAAGTCGAATAAATCATTAGGTAGCTAAAAACATAAATTTAAAAATATGGGTAATATTTCGACGAGAATTGGGGGTCCATTCGTAGAAACCATAAAATCAAGTTGAAATGTGTTAATTTGGTTATAATATGTGGTCATAATGATAGAATTTAGATAATTGGTTGAGTAACGATGATTTTACCTATTTCATGTATAAACCAACCTTAGGAACCTGATTAGAATGGATTACATGCATGCGAGTCTTATTCGTGTTTTAAAAATGTGTGTTGATATGGCTTTATTGTATATGTGTTTAAACGACAATATAGAGCAAGGAACCCAAGTGTCGAGAAACAAGAAAAATTAGAGAGTGTATATCCTCTCTAGACTGTAAATGGACTCTTTTTGTTTTCATTATTTTGAATAGAATTTTTGATATTTATGATTATATGTTAATGTTTTATAATTGTTAAATCTTTATGTTTATTACCCCCGTTTTATACAATGTGTATATATCCATGCATAAGATTTAAAAATAAGATATGCCTTGTATGATTGATTTGATTGTGTACCTTGTATATGTTTTGTATAAAGGATGATCAGAGGCAAATTATAAGTTGAATGGTATTTTTGTACAATTTCTGATGAATTGATTTGTTTATAAATCATTAATGACTATTATGATTTTTGTGGATTATATGGATGTATGTATGCATATTGATGATAATGGTCATGAGGGTCGGGATTTTGTTACTATAGCTACAGGATGGTAACCTAGGACGATCTGGGGAGAGGCCATCTAGGTGAGTGGA
>JAVXUL010024010.1:0-11735 GCA_035590515.1 Trichilia minutiflora
AAAATACATCAAATCACTTTATTACAAATATTTTTACATACAGTAGACCATAATATAAAATCTTGAGTCGAGTACCTAAAAACTATGCTGAAGTCTCGCTTCAACTATGCTATGCTATACTGTACTGTACCCGACTACACTAACCTAAAATGGGAAGTGAAGGGTGAGTATTTGGAAAAATACTCAGTGAGTAGACAAATAAATAAAACAGAAATCAGAGCCTTAAACATTGATTACAGAACACCCTCGTAATCATATAAATCAAACATAGTAAAATGTGACATTATATACATGTCTAGAAAATTGATTTAATCTCAAATATGTATAACCTCTCAATCTATAGGATCCCACCCACTTCATCTGAGCTGTATGATTGATCTGTAACCCTGGTTGAGGATGTGTGGCCATGTCTAATATAACATAATAAGACTAGTATGCTTTAGCCTGGATATATGGATTCCACTCATCCCATCTTAAACTGTATGATCAATCCACACTCCAAGGTCTATTGGATTCCACCCACTCCCTAAGAGTTGGATGGTCAATCCTCACCCATAGATAGTAAATGATATGGCATACAAAATCATAAATCGATATCAATGGCCAATCAGGACAAATCAAATAACTGTTGACTCACCAGGTCAAAAATATCATCTGTGGCTCACAAGGCCGAAACAATAAATAAGACATGTTGGCTCATAAAGCCAAATCAACAAATATGGCACCCCGGCTATTACACTCAACTATGCCATATTCACATATATATAAATAAAATGGCCTCTGGCCTCAAAATCACAATATCATTAAGCATAAGCATAATAGGCCTCTGACCTCACATTCATGACAATCTAGGTTTCACATCAAACTTATCTCTATCACAAATAAGGGGCCATCTCGACCACCACACAACAAATATCCAACGCCTCCTACTTTCAGTTATATATCCACATACATACATTCATACATATACGTATATATTCATATGCTATCGTCTCTAACATTATATTCATTTATAAAGAACAATAAATGAGGCGAAGGAAATTGAATGTCCACTAATCGTCCTGGGGTGGGAAACCACCCTCTTGGTATCCTCGTTGTGGCGGAGATCCTCCCGTCTCAGCTGTCACTCCTGAATACACATACAAACACAGATTCATGATCTGAAAAAGTGTGTATGCATGATGTAATGCATGCTCATACAACTCTCGTACTCATCTTTTTCTCTCTCTAAACATACTACCCTTTACAACCTCGCTCCGAGAACTTGTCTTTCTCATCAGTTTCAACACCATTAGTTACCAAATCCTTCTAATCTATCAATACCGATGACAATTTAGAAAACCCCTAATTTTTAAGGTTTTATAAACAGTAACTCTAAAACTTATTCTCATGATTCATGTATAATGAAGGCTTAAAATGAAGAAATGAGCTTAGGGATGAACTTACCCAAGGTGATAGAAGTGTTATGAGTCCCTCTTTGATCGATTTTCTTACTCAGCTACTGTTCACTGTCATCCTTTCTTCGTGATTTCTTGCGAACCATCACGTAAAACTCTGATCAGAGGAGGTTTTTGAGTTCTGGTGTTGATTCTGAGTTCATAGGAACCAAAATGGTAAAGTTTGGTGGAGGAATGGCTGAGATCAGTTTTAATTATGAGAGAGAATGGTTTCTGTTGTTCTGGTAGAGAGAGAAGCAAAGAGACCAAATGGGGAAGAAGATCCCCCTGTCCAACGCATATAGGCTGTGCAATCCCCAAAGGTGTCGATACGTTTCAAAACGTATTGATAGCTTTGATATTTTTCTTGCAATGTATCGATACGTTTGCCCCAACGTATCGATATGTTTTCCCTAACGTATCAATACGTTTGGCCAAAACGATGTTCACAAGCCTGCAAGGTGTTGATACCTTCCTCAACGTATCGATATCTTTCGTCGCAAGTGGGCTTCATCACCGTCACCAACATGTCGATACGTTTGGCCTACAGTGCCCTCAAGGTATCGATACCTTGATGGCTTCATACTGAAAGGTGTCGATACCTTTGGCCTCAATCTCAACGTATCGATATGTTTCCCCAAACGTATCGATACCTTTGCTTATAGTCTTCCTTTCGAGGATTACAATTTCAATTACCCATAACTTTTAACTCGGATATCCGCTCAGAACCCATAATATATCAATGGAAATCTCTCTTTGAGATCTATAAAAATGATAGGAACTTTTTTTCAATTAGAGATGATTTTAGGGTTAAAAATCTAGTTCTTTCTTATAAGCTTATATCCTACACTATAATCTTACTCAAGACACATTCTTCAAGTTTTATACCCTTTCATGCATAATCTAAACACGATGACATACACAAGAATTCTTGAGAAATTTATTATTAGGTCCATAATACTAAGGGACGGGTTTCATAGATCAGGGATGAAGAAAGATATAGCCTAGTTTATAATTAGATGCTTGATATAATAGTAGGTTAAAGCAAATTATTAGAGATTTGCAGGAATCGTATAGCCTCTATTTATACCTGAGTAAAAGTAAGATTAGCTTACCTCAGATACAAGCTAGTCATTATGTGATTTTGGTGATAGTGGATCAACTACTAAATCCACTTATTTCCTGTTAATCTGAATAAAGTTCTCATTGGACAAGTTGGCAAGATTATACATAGTGAAGATCATTATATTATATGGCATATTAGTTACAATTATGTCAGATCGAGATCCTCATTTTGTATCTTGCTTCTTGGCAAGATTTTAGAAAATTATGAGTACTAAGTTGATTTTTAGTTCTGTATTCCATCTTCAGATGGGTGGACAATAAAAAAAGACTATCCAGATGCTAGAAGACATAGTTTGGACATGTGTTATAAAATTGCAAGATAGTTGGGACATGTATTTATCATTGATAGAGTTTGTATACAATAATATTTATCAGACTAGCATTAAGATGGTGCTTTATAAGGCTTTATATAGCAAAAAATATAGAACTCCGTTATGTTAGAATGAAGTCAATGAGAGAAAGCTTAACAATGTTGAATTGATTGAGATTATCACAGAAAAAGTTAAGATTATCCAACAAAGGTTAAAAATAATACAAATAGATAAAAATCGAAAGCGGATAATTAGATAGGAACATTGAAATTTAAAATAGGCGATCGAATTTTCTTAAAAGTATCTGTGAAACCTCGTATTTCTGAGTAAGTACATTTTGTCTTTTCATAAATATACACTTGAGTTCAGTAAAGACTGATGGAATTTTGAGGGTATAATATGAGGTTTTGAAAGAGTTAGAAAGAAAAAGGAATGAAAATGGATGTCGGGATTTGAACGGGAACTTGATCGCAAGAGAAAACTCAAAATGATAAGCATTCGATCAAATGAACACTGAATTCATTTGAATGAATGGGTTCGATTGAACGAATGCGATAACTCATTCGATCGAACCAAAGGACCAAAATTTTTAAGGAGTCAAAAAACTTTCGATCGATCGAATGGTCTATTTCGTTCGAACGACTTAATGGTTAGAGATTTTTCAGGGGCTTATGAAACCTTCAATCAAACGAAGGATTTTATTCATTTGAATGAACTCTATTTTGATCGAACGAATCGACTAGTTCATTTGATCGAATCGTCTGAAAATCAGGTGCAATGATCAAAATTGCCCCTTTTAGAATTTTCTTCCTTAACAGACTCTGAGGGCATTTTAATAATTTTATAACCCACTATACATATGGGTAAATAGTGATAAAACCATTCTTCCCTCTCATTTTCTCTTTCGTTTCTTTTGTTCCCCTCTTTTCTTTCTTTCAACATTTCTTCTCTCGATTTCTTGCTTTCTAATCTAATAAATGACGATTTCACATCAAAATCTATCACTCTTCCATCTCCTTTACATCCTAGCAACCTCATTTCAGCTTTTTGGTTAAGAATACAGAGAGGAGAAAACTAGGGTTGGAGTTTAGCTCGAGGTTTCAAGTAACCGGTGCTATAATTGACGACTACATGCTCTTATCGACTTGTTGGTAAGCCCATTCCACTTACTTAAGTTTAGATTTTTGTTTAGATCCATTTTGTAATCTTAGATATTGTTCATCCGCGAATGATTCGACTTTCGTATTATGAGTTTTTGAATTGTAATATGTTAGTTAGGATGTTGAGTGCATAGGTATATGGTTTGGTAGTTAAGAAACTTGAGTTTGGAGAAATTTGCTTTGTCATAAATAGTAACCCTTACTGTTAGAGATGAAACCCTTTAGTCGTGGTTTGATTCTAGCAAATGAGGTTGAATGATGTTAGTTAGGTTGTAAATAGAAGGAGTAACAGGGTTAGATTGATTAACCGAGCAAAGAATAGAGAAGTGTTTTGGTTATGTGAGATCGGTTAATGGATAGCCTTATTAAGGTTTCTTTATGTACGTATAGAGTAGAGTTGAGTTATTGTAAAGGAGCTAACAGTAAGGAAGTCTAGGGAGTGCGTACCCTCCCTAACTTGTGAGTGGATTTGTTTTGTTTTCCCTATATTTTTGAATATGTTTTAATGGATTATAAAAGTATATGATATGTACTTTTGAATGTATATTTATTAATGATATTTGATTTTGGTTTGTGTGAGTGGAATCCTTTATGTTTTCATTATTTTAAATAACTTGTGTTTTTATATTTATAATGATTTGTAAATGTTTCATAAACGATTATGCTCATTACTCTTGTTTATACAAAAATGCGCATATATATATTATTTCCTGTGATTTTGAAAAGAGATATAATTTGTATGATGAATTGAATTAGCTTGATGTATATGTTTTATATGAATGATGGACGATGACCAATTTATTAGATATTTATACCTTGTTGGTGATCATGTGGATATTGATTCTATATAGATTGAGTTTGTGTGATAATTTTATGATGATGATACGGCCAGTGGTCTAGATCTTATTATTTGTATATTGGTGATAACGGGCATGAGGGTCGGGTTATTTACTATAGCTACAGGGTGGTAGCCTGGGAGAGTCCACCTGGATGTGGACACCTAGGTGAGTGTGTCATTAGATAGTTGTTTATTTGGGGCTGTGGTAGTCTAGGATCAACCTGGGAAAGAGGTTGCCTAAATGAGTGCAAGCTTCACAGGTGGGGATGGTGTATGATTGTGTTATTGTGATGATGTGATTCGATCACTTGTGAGTCTTATCGGGTTAGTCACGGATGTTGTCCTGCTGCTAATTTAAGACGAACGTCAATGGTGGGCCTATTTTCTGATTAAAACATTCATATTTTTATTTTTATATTTTAAATTAAACTTTTATAAAGCATCATTGTTTTTAACTGTATATAAAATCCACTAATGGTTCGGGGTTACGTTTGATCAGCGTAATTCCCGGGAAGGGAGCCATGCCCAATGACTTTCTCACTACTGGTTCAGTTCATAGTTTTAAAGATGAAAAGATGTTTTGAATCCATTCCTTTTTATTTGTTTCTTCGAAATGAATATTGTTTGATAAAGATTGTGTCTATTATTATTATTATTATTATTATTATTATTATTATTATTTATTATTTTTATGTTCCCTCACTGAGTATACTTTAGTATGCTTACCCTTTTTTTATCACTCACAGGCAAGAGTAGAGAGTACGTGAAGGGTGGTGATAGTATCGAGGGTGGTGATTTTAGGTATCGTCTCTATACTCGACTCACACCTATCTCTTACGAGTACACTGGGAGCGTCATATAATATTCATAGTTTTTCACGGTTTTCTTTGCTTTCAGGAACTTGAAAATTGATGAAATTTGTAATATTAACTTTTGTAATAAAATGATTTTGTTATTTTGTAACTTGGAAAAGTTTGTAAGAGATGAATATGGTATTGTTGATACAATGATATATGATTTTTGTTTATGATGGATTTGATGACAAATATTTTAGAAGTGTTTGAGTTGTTTTTGACTGAAATGTATTTTGAGTGTATGGATGGATTCTATATACATCAATGCAGTAGTGATGCATAATCTACGTCTCAAATCCACTGGGATACTTTTCAAAATCATTTAAAAGTCATATAAAATAAATTTTAAAACATATTAAGTTATTAACAAAATTATTTTAAAACCTTTAGCTCTGATACCAATAAAATTATCACGCCTTAACCCATGGGTTCCACATGTGATAATCGCTATAGATTCCTGATAAACATTCCTTAGGTCTAGAATGCTTACTAAGAACTTGTAAGGTTAATTTCATTAAAAACCATCCTATGACACCGGAAGTATGGACTGTATTTATGGTATATTGGAATGTCTAGAACTTTACTCAAACACAAGGTTAACGTGGACCAGCACAATACCCATATCTATACCCTACCCATAACTATACCCATACCCGTATTCAGAAGCTGCTATAACTTCAGCAGCAGCTGAGCTGTCTAGACCAGTTTTGAAACTTTCTAAACTAATTAGAGAAGTTAGCCAACTGGGGAGTGTACCATTTAACGGCTCGACAGATGTTATAAAAGCGAGTAGGTGGTTGAAGAAATTAAAGAAAGACTTTGAGGGTATACAATTGGAAGATAAGCTTAAGTTGAAAGTGGTTACTCAATTGTTAGAGGATAGTGCAATTTCTTGGTGGGCTAATGTGCAGGTTAGATCAATGTCACCTTTGTTTTGGAATGATTTTGTTCGAGAATTCGAGAACCAGTTTCATACCCGTTTTCACTGTAATTAGAAGAAACAAGAATTTCTGAGACTGAAGCAAATGGAGAAAATAGTGACTGAATATGAAACCCAACTGAGAGAACTAGTTGAGTTTGTTTCTAAGATTGCCAATGAGAAAAATTTGAGTGCTAAGTTTAAAGAAGGATTGAATTTTGAAATTTGAGAAAAGATAGTGTTAATGGGTAATCAAGGATATAAGGAAATGATTCAAATGGCTTTAAGAGCTGAAGGGTTAGTAGAAGAAAGAAAATCTCAAGGAGCATTTCAGAAGAGAAAAGATCTTAACATTCAAGTGGGATCACCATCTAATAAGAGTCGTAGTAGTGACTTATTGAACAGTCCCTCATCTATTAGTCTTTCTAGTAATCCTTCATTCTCTTCACGAGAGCCACAATCGTCTAAATTAGGTACATTAACTCTGAGGTCAATACAGGGTTCTAATCAAAGTCAGGAGATAAGACGGTGTAGGAATTATAGAAGACAACATAGTGGCACCTATTGGCTACCTCCTGTGTGTTATCATTGCTGATAGCCAGGCCATGTGATTAGGCATTGTCCTAACCTTGTTAGATAGAGACAGGTGGTCCTTCTACATCAAACCCATATCCTGCTAGCTCACAGCAACGTCGATGGTACTAGCAACGACTCTAGTTAGTCAAGAATTTGGAATAGGTAGTTCTTCTACGATGCAACAGGGTACTCAGAGGACTCAAGGTCAGAGTTAATGACAAGCAAAGATGTTCGCTATGAACCAAGAGTAGACCCAAGTTAATCCTGATACAGAAATAGGTAATTTAGTTATATGGATTTTGGTTTTGAGAATTCATCAGTTTAGTGTAGTTCTTGCTGAACTACATATGAGTAAATTTTGAGGATAAAATTTTTATAAGGAGGATAGATTGTGAAATCCCGTATTTTTGGATAAGGATATTTTTGTCTTTTCATAAATATACACCTAAGTTCAGTAAAGACTGATGGAATTTTGAGGATATAATATGAGGTTTTGAAAGAGTTAGAAAGAAATAGCAATGAAAATAGATGTCGGGACTTGAACGGGAACTCGATCGTAAGAGAAAACTCAAAATGGGAAGCATTCATTCGAACCAATCCTGAATTCGTTTGAACGAATGAGTTTGACTGAACGAATGCGGTAACTCTTCGATTGAATCAAAGGATCAAAATTTTCAGGAAGTCAGAAAACATTCGATCAAACGAATGGTCTATTTCATTCGAACAACTTAGTGACCAGAAATTTTTCAGGGGCTCGTGAAATCTTCGATCGAACGAAGGGTTTCATTCATTCAAATGAACTCTGTTTTGATCAAACGAACCGGTCAATTCGTTCGATCGAATCGTTCGAAAATCAGGTGTAATGACCAAAATTTCCCCGTCTAGAATTTTCTTCCTTCACAGACTTTGAGGGTATTTTGGTAATTTTATAACCCATATATTAGTGACAAAATTCATTCTTCCCTCTCATTTTCTCTTCCATGTCTTTCGTTCCCCTCTTTTCTCTCCTTCAACATTTCTTCTCTTGATTTCTTACTTTCTAATCTAGTAAATGATGATTTCACACCAAAATTTATCACTCTTCCATCTCCTTTACATCATAACAACCTTGTTTCGCTTTTTGATTAAGAATACAAAGAGGAGAAAACTAGGGTTGGAGTTTAGCTTGAGGTTCCGAGTAATCGACACTATAATCGACGACTACAGACTCCTATTGACTCGTTAGTATGCCCATTTCACTCATTTAAAATTTAGATTTTTGTTTAGAGCCATTTTGTAATCTCGGATACTGTTTATTTGTGAATGATTTGGCTTTCGTATTTTGAGTTTTTGGGTTATAATGCGTTAGTTAGGACGTAAAGTGCATGGGTATATGATTTGGTAGCTAAGAAATTTGAGTCTGGAGAAATTCGCTTTATAGTGAATAGTAACCCTTACTGTTAAAGACGAAACCCTTTAGCCGTGGTTTGGTTCTAGCAAATGAGGTTGAATGATGTTAGTTAGGTTATAAATCGAAGGAGTAACAGGGTAAGATTGATTAACCGAGCAAAGAATAGAGAAGTGTTTTGGTTATGTGAGGTCGATCGTGAGGATTAGGAATCCGACTGGAGTTAAAAAATCTAGGGAGTGCATACCCTCTCTAACCTGTGAGTGAATTTGTTTTGTTTTTCCTATATTTTTTAATATGTTTTAATGGATTATAAAAGTATATGATGTGTACTTTCGAATGTATGTTTATTAATGATAGTTGATTTTGGTTCGTGTGAGTGAAATCTTTTATGTTTCCATTATTTTAAATAAATCGTACTTTTGTATTTATAATGATTTGTAAATGTTTCACAAACAATTATGCTCATTACTCTTGTTTATACAAAAATGTGTATATATATATGTTTTCCTGTGATTTTGAAAAGAGATATGATTTACATGATGAATTTAATTAGCTTGATGTATATGTTTTATATGAATGATGGACGATGGCCAATTTATTAGATATTTATACCTTGTTGGTGATTATGTGGATATTGATTCTATATGGATTAAGTTTGTGTGATAATTTTATGATGATGATACGATCGGTGGATCAGATCTTATTATTTTCATATTGGTGATAACAGTCATAAGGATCGGGTTATTTACTGTAGCTACAGGGTGGTAGCCTAGGGGAGTCCACCTGGATGTGGACACCTAGGTGAGTGTGTTGCCAGATAATTGTTTATCTAGGGCCGTAGTAGCCTAGGTTCGGCCTGGAAGAAAGGTTGTCTAGGTGAGTGGAGGCTTCACAGGTGGGGGTAGTGTATGATTGTGTTATTGTGATGATGTGATATAATTTGATCACCTGTAAGTCTCGTCAGGTTATTCATAGATTTCACCCCGTGGCTAATTCGAGGCGAACGTTAGTGGTGGGCCTATTTTCTGATTAAAACATGCATATTTTTATTTTTACATCTTAAATTAAACTTTTATAAAGTATAATTGTTTTTAATTGCATATAAAATCCATTGATGGCTCGGGGTTGCGCCTGATCAGTATAATTCCCGGGAAGGGAACCATCCCTAATAACTTTCTCACTACTGGTTCAGTTCATAGTTTTAAAGATGAAAAGATGTTTTGAATCCGTTCCTTTTTATTTGTTTCTTCTAAATGAATATTGTTTGATAAAGACTATGTCCATTATTATTATTATTATTATTATTATTATTATTTATTTTATTATTTTTATGTTCCTTCACTGAGTATACTTTAGTATGCTCACCCTTTTTTCTCCACTCACAGGCAAGAGTAAAGAGTACGTGAAGGGTGGTGATAGTATCGAGGGTATTGATTTCAAATATCATCTCTATACTTGACTCACACCTATCTCTTATAAGTCCATTGGGAGCGTCATATAATATTCAAAGTTTTTCATGGTTTTCTTTGCTTTCAAGAACTTGGAAATTGATGAAATTTGTAATATTAATTTTTATAATGAAATGATTTTGTTATTTTGTAACTTGGAAAAGTTTGTAAGAGATGAATATAGTATTGTTAATACGATGATATATGATTTTTATTTATGATGGATTTGATGACAAATATTTTAGAAGTGTTTGAATTATTTTTGGCTAAAATGTAGTTTGGGTGTATGGATGGATTTTATTGGAAGTGTTTTATGATTTTTAATGAAATTAGCCTTACAGGTTTTTAATAAGTATTCTAGATTTAAGGAATGCTTATTAAGAATCTGTGGCGATTGTTACATGTAGAACCCATGGGTTGGGGCATGACAGTATCACCATTGAAAGGAATAATTAGATTAAAAAATCAGGAAAAACTACATTCTCGATATATTGAACCATTTAATATTGTGAAAAGAATTGGCTAGGTAACATATAGATTGGATTTATCACTAGAATTAGGTCAAATTCATGATGTATTTCACATATCTATACTTAAAAAATATGTGCCAGATCTATCACACATACTTGAGATACCATTGGTCAATTTGATAGAAAATTTTAGTTATGGAATCCAACTGGTGAGAATTCTTGATTGGTAAGAACAAGTCTTGATAAGTAAGGTTCTTCTGATGGTAAAAGTCTTAGTTGAAGAGAGGACTTGGGAATACGAGAGTTTGATGAGACAATAATATTTGTATCTTTTTTAATATTAAAATATATTTAGCTGAAGAATAAACTTTCTTTTAAATTTGAATACTTACATTTTCCTATACGACACCAGTTATTATGTTTAGTATTAGCCTATTTCTATAAGAGTTATAGTGTCTTCTCCTAATAATCAATAACTAGTAAGGTATTTAAAAATATTTTATTTAATTATTAGGAAAAAAAGGAATTGTACGCCTTAGTAATAGTTTTTCCTTTATATATTTTCTAAATATATCATATAGAATTTTGAGGTCAAAATTCCATTTAAAAAAGGACGAATTATGAATCTCATTTCTTGAATATATAAGTATTATAATAATTTTTTGTGTATGCATGTGCATGTAGTTGCCTTTAGTTTAGATATTAGAGAGTTTTCCATTTGAAATTCTATTATAAAGGAGGTATGTGATGTTGAATAGCTTAATAACGAGAAAGAATTGAATTCTTGCTCTCCAAATTGATTTCGATTTAAAAATAATTCCTCATCATTTTTATGGAGTTTGAAAAAAGCTTTCTACTGATATATTATGGGTTTTGTGAGGTTATCTTGACTACGATTTATTGATTTTAAAAGTTGAGATACAAATTAGTAAAAAAAAAGGAAAAGTATTGATCCTTAATAGTGAAGGACCAATCTAGAGGCATTAGGTATTGATACTTTACTCCTGGAGGTTGAAAGTATCGATACATGTATGGGAGAATTGATACTTGTATGCAAAAGTAACATCACATTGTATCTAGAGTTAAAGGTATCGATATATGGGTGAGTGAGTATCGATATATGATGGGAAAAGTGTAATATCCCGTGTTTTAAGTGTATTGTTGTAGTATAAGTTGACAATCTAGTGTGAATGACAGTACACTGCCAA
>JAVXUL010024041.1:0-11734 GCA_035590515.1 Trichilia minutiflora
AAAATTAACTAAAATTACAAACAAAGTAAATTTTACATCAAAAACTAGAAATATGCATAAATGGAGAGAGTTAATCACACTTTGAAGTGTAAAATGATAAATTTAACCTTAATACACATACACTTTTATATACTCATCACCATCGCAAGACATTATTCATGCAAATCCATAATATATCTAGCCTCTTAGTCACAAGGTTCCAATAATCAAACATGCCATAACTAATATAAAATCATTAAATACATGTATAAACAAACATATTAAATTATCATCTTTATCTACCACAAACAAGGAAACCATCTTCTGGTTTCCACTCAATCAAGCTATTACTGCCCCTCAATACAAATCATAAAAAAGCTTTTTATTTTTTAAAATATATAAAAGCATGTAATTTGTTTTAAACAACATTTAAGAAAGGGAAGAAAATAAGAAAATTTTTTCTCACAACTCTGAGGTGAGAAACCACTCTCTCAACGTTCTTCTCATGTCGTAGACTCTCTAATCAAAGCTCTCATACATATATACATATATACATACATATATACATATGAATATAAGGTTTAACAACCTTTTCACATAATATAATTGTGCTACAAAATACATGATGTATATTATTATAATTATATCTATTGAAATGATCTTCATTGCTCCTCTATTAAGCAATTTATTCATTATCTCTCTCTCTCTCTCTCTCTCTCTCTCTCTCTCTTCATATAACCAATCCTCTGACCACTTCTATTCTCACTCATCAATGAATCATTCTTAACTTTTTCAATACTATAATATAGTTAAACATTCTAATTTATTAATTAGACTATGTGTAAATTTAAAATTTTTGAGAATAGTAAACCTTAATTATCCTTTTTCTAATTTATGCTCAATAATAGTCCAAATCAAAGGAATAAACTGAGGATGTACTAACCCAAGCTTAGAGATGACATTGGAGCCCCTTTTTGCTTGATTCCACTTCTTAGCTACTGTTCACCTGAGGCACTTTTCTCTCAATTCCTCTCGAATCGAAGAGTAATACTTTGATTAAATAATATTTTCAAGCTTTGGTGTTGATTCTTGAAATGATTCTATAAAGAAGAAGGATGATTAGTGAAGATTTAAGTGAGAAATGATTTAGATCTAGAGATAGAGAGAAAATGGAGAGCTACAGGATAGAAGATGAAATGAGGAAGAAGAGGCTACTATGCCTATAAATAGAACGTCCTAAAATGACCAAAATATTTTTGAAAATCACGCTACAAAATTTGTCGAATGTCTTTAAGTATCAATATTTTTGCTTAGAAATGGCTTGTTAAAGTCCATCTTATGTCCCAAAGTATCGATACTTTTTGTCTAAATATCAATACTTTACTCAAAGTATTGATACTCGGGCTCCTTTAGATTGCTACAGCACTCATGTATCAATTCTTTTCTGGTATATATCAATATTGCTCTTATATGTATTGTGGATTCAGCAAACACAGCAGCAGCAACACCAGAAAAAATGCTACACTCCTTTGTCTTTAACCTCCGAGACAAGTTACCAAGAAATCACAATACAAGCTAACAATTCTCAGGCAGTAATTCAACTCTCAGAATCTCACCAATCAAAGAATCATCAATGCTGAATCAACCAGCAATCAAGAATTAAAGAATAAGAAGAATCAAAGAAGAAGAAGAAATAGAAATCTGGAAATTGACAGTAAACAGAAACTATGAAAACTCAGTTTTGAATAATCCACCGAAAGAAAATTTTCAGTGCCTCTGTTTGCATTCCATTCATTTGTTTTTTATATACAACAAAGAATTTACAAACCCAGCTGTACACCTGACGCTCCTCACCAGCTGGATTCTTGAATCTTTAATCTAATTCAAGAAACTAAAGATTTCTGCAATACTCTCTCTCTCACCAAGTTAGTTATTTAACTAACTTTTTAAATTCAGCAGCCTTCTTCTTTTCTTTAAACCAGCTGGACTTTAATTTCTTCCACGTCAGCATCTTCATTTTGATTTAAACTTGTAAAACATACTCAACATGTATCGATACTTTCTCTCCCATATATCGATACCTTCAACCTTGGGCATAGCATGACGATCAATACTTTCTCTCTTATATATCGATACCTTCAATCTTGGGCATAGCATGACGATCAATACTTTCTCTCCTATATATCGATACCTTCAACCTTGGACATAGCGTAACGAAGCTTACTTGTCCAAGTATTGATACCTTCACTCAAAATATCGATACTTTCAACTTCCAAGAAAAAAATATCTATACCTCTTAATCATGTATTGATACCAAATGCCTTTGATTTGATCCTTCACTACCAGAAATCAATACTTTTCCCTTTTTCTTATCCAATTCTAGCTCAACTTCAAAAATCAATAACTTATGATTCCAATGACCTCATAAAACCCATAATATATCAATGAGAAGCTCTATTTGAGCTCTACAAAACTAATAGGAACTATTTTTCAATCAAAGTCAATTTTAAGATCAAAAATTTAATTTTTATTTTGCTATAGAGCCATTCAACATCGCACACACCCTTTATAAAAGAATTCCAAATGGCAAACTCTCCAATGCTTAAACTATATGTAACAACATGCACACGCATAGACAAAAGAAATTATCCTGACAGCTATCTATTCAAGAAATGGGGTTCACACTATTTATAAGCCTAATCTAAAGCTATAGATTATAAAATACTATTCTTATCATTTAGATTGTAGAATAAATTCTCAAAAACTTTCAAAGTAAATTTTATCTTGATCTGATAGTTAATGAATCTGTATTGAATATTGATGAAAAATGGTTAATATAAAAAAATTCAAAACTACGAGTTACTGTTTACTGGCCAAATTTGAAGATACAGATCGCAAAATACCATCTTCACCATTTAGATCGTAGAACAAAGTCTCAATAACTTTTATATCAAATTTTAACTCGATCTAACTGTTAATAAATTTAGCTTGATTCAACAATTGATAAATTTGAATTGAATGTTTTATAAAAACAACTTAGTATAGAAAAAAATCTACAACATCTTTCTTTTTCTCTCCTTTTTGTTTTCTTACTCACCTACTCTTTTTTTTTTATTTCTTGCTCATTCACTCCTCTTTTTCATGTCTCTCTATGTATACTTTTTTTCTCCTTCTGTTTGTGTTTCTTTCCCAAATACATGAAGTGTCTATTTATAAAAGAAAATGTGATAAGATAAAGATAACGTTAATTTTATCCTTATCAAATACAAATTAGATAATTCTAAACACAAGTAAACACAATTAAGTAAGTGAAATGCAACTAGATAACTCTAAAAACGTTTCTTCTTTTTTTTGTATATGAGGAAAATTCCAACCTACCCAACTCAAAACACAAGTCGAACCAGTGCAGCAAAGTCGTCCAGTGGGGAGCAGGTCAGATAAAATCCACGAAGAAGCTAGCTCAGCAACCCACTGCCAAGACCCCTCACTTAAATTATGGTACCAACCCGTGACCCAAACCCAAGATCAATGCAAAACAGTTGTCCAATAGATCCTTTATCACTAAGCCACCCCACAAATGGGTAACTCCAAAAACACGATAACTCTAATCTGCAACATCTCCTCTACGTAAAAGACTTGCTTTGAAATTTTAATAGCATCCTTTTACTTTGAATTTTAGCACTTTGACCCATATGTTACTTTAACAATAAAAATAATTAAATAATTAAAAATCTTAGAATAAGATACTTTTATCTAATTTATTTGATTCAATTAATTCCTCATTTTTACAAATTTCGCAATAAAATTTAGTTTCAACAATTAATTTGAAAATTAAAATTTTAAAAATTTCAAAATTAACTGAATAAAATATTATAAAACTGACTATGACAATAATTATTTTAGTTAATATTTCCAAACCCTTACTTAAAATTATTAAGATAAGGAATTATTAATAGTTCAGACAATCTTTACGTTAGATATATTCTCTTTTATTCAATGCCTTAGTGTTTGCCAACAAATACTACAAAAACAACTAGATCTTAATTAATTCCCAACCAAGAGGACTAAAATGTCAATGATAGTTATTTAAAGATTTAAATTACAAAATGTTAACATAAATGGAATTTAATCAAATTTATTTAGTACCTTCATTTTCTATGAAAAATCATAACAAAATTTTTTTAAATCCCTCAAATTTGTATTATTATATTGAATGTTTTAATAAATAAAAAATAAAAATTTTGTATAAATTCTATTTACATAATTTTATCCTTTTATTTGTATTAAATTATAAAAAAATATGATAATAATAAAATATTATCAAACTAATTTGCATGATTGAGTTTGTAACTTCTCCAATTCTTAACTTGGTGGTAAGGATATGAACTCCCAAGGAGTCACAAGTTCGAACCTCAAGAATGTCACTCTGTTAAAGTGTGAAGGGGGTTAGACAGTGAATTTTATGATAGATTAAGATTTCCCACGTATACAAAAAAAAGAAATGAATATTAATATTTTTATATATTAATAAAATTTAATAATAAATTTTTTTTTTTACTTAATGAATAAAAGTGGTTATGATAGTTAATAAAAAAATAATCAATTAGATAAAGGAAAAAAGCAAAAGAGTTTTGGCCTTTCTTGATTGCATTTTGCTTAAGTAACGTTAAATCATGATAAGTTCCAAGGCATCAACCATTATATCTTTCAATAACAAAGTATAAGTGGACTTATTAAAAAAATAAAATAATTAAAGAAACCGATTAAAGGAAAAGAGAAAACAGATCCTGAAAATTTTTTAAAATATGAGACCCTTCATCATCATCATCATTATTATTATTATTATTATTATTATCGTTGCTAAAGTTATTATTAAATGCTCTCTTGTCTCTGATCAAATTCTAACTTTAAAAAGAGTTTTGTTAAATATTATCTTTAAAATATTTATTAAGATTATTATATTTAATAAATTATAATTTTTATTTCATAAAAATTACTTATTATATTAAATATAAAAATTTATTCTTTAACATATTGTTTAACAAAATTCTTTTACAAAATACTAATTTAAAAAGCTATTGGTCTTTCTGATAATTAAAAATTAAATTTCTATCCGATATGAACGTCAAAGCTACCACTTGATTATAGCTAATAATTTCACTTTTATATTTAAAGTCTTAAAAGCACAAGTGACAATATTTAAAATTAAAAAAAAAATTAATTAAATATTTATCTAATTTTTTATAAATTTTTTTGGACTGAGTATAAATGTTTCTCCACATAAAGTAAAAATTTTATTTTATTGTTATATTATTATTTTGTTATTTATTTATATTTATATTTATATTAATTATTAAATTATATTTATTGTGGTGCCTGAAGTGTTAAAATCACGAAATTTTGGCTGTAATTAAGACCACCATTGTGGTGCCTTTGAATGTGTTTTTGATAGTTATAATCGTTTTGGGTTAAGTTATGGAATCCAAAGCAAAGTTGCCGTAAAGGTGCATCGCACAATCATAGTGGAGACGATAGAATTTATTGGAAGGCAAAACGATGAGATTGAAAATTAAGTGGTCTCGGCTGTGTCATCTGCTTTCTTATGTGGAATGGATCTTCTTTGGTCAAGATCTCCAACATAATCAAAATCTACAAAACTAATCAAAATATCACTATTTCTTTCAAACTCCAAACAAATGTCTAAAATACCATGCAAGTATATGAGAATCCACTTCATGGCTTACCAGTGTTCTTTCTTTGGATTAGACATATATCTGCTAACAACACTAATTGCTTGTGAAATATCAGGACGTGTACAAATCATAGCATACATAATATTGTCGACTGTGCTTGAATATGGTACATGTGTCATGTAATCTCTCTCTTCATCTGACTTTGATGACTGAGTAGCTGATAATCTGAAATGGTTAGCAAAAGGAGTACTAATAGCTTTTGCGTTCTTCATGCCAAACCTTTCTAAAACCTTTTTAAGGTAGTTTTTTGTGATAAATACAATCTTTTACCTTCTCGAACTCTCTTAATTTTCATATCAAAAATTTTCGTAACTGCTCCCAAATCTTTCATCTCAAATTCATTATTCAACTGAGCTTTTAAATTTTGAACTTCTTTTGAATTCTTGGCAGCAATGAGCATTTTATCAACATAAAGTAACAGATAAATGAAAGAACCATCTTCTAACTTTCGAAAGTAAACACATCTATCATACATACTCCGCGAATAACCATGACTCAATATAAAGGAATTAAACCTTTTATACCACTGTCTCAGAGATTGTTTTAACCTATACAAAGATTCTTCAACAAGCAAATATAGTCTTTCTTTCCTTTAACTTCAAAACTCTCATGTTGCTTCATATAAATTTGCTCCTCGAGATCACCATGCAGAAAAGCTATCTTAACATCAAGTTGTTCTCATTCCCAAATCATACATTGCCACCAAAGCAAGCAAAATACAAACAGAGTTGTACTTAACTATAGGTGAATAAACATCATTAAAATCAATACCCTGTATCTAACTGTAGCCATTTGCAACTAATCTTACTTTATACCTATTATCTTTAACCTTTGGAATACCTTCTTTTTTCTTGAAGACCATTTGCAACCAACAATCTTTTTTTCTGGAGGCGGCTTTAGAAGAACCTAAGTTTTATTTTTATGGAGAGATTTAATTTCTTCATTCACTGCAATTAACCATTTACGTGAATCATCACAAACAACTGCTTCTGAGTAGGTAGAAGGTTCACCAACTCCATCTATTTCTTCTGCAATTGTCAAAACATATGTGATCGTATCTACATATCTCAATGGTAGTCGAATCTCCCTCATTGGTTTGTCTTTGGCTATGGAATATTGCTCCTTTTCTGGATTATCTTTTGGAAATTCATGTGTCTCTGCTGGATCTGACTGAGTTGTAAAGGAACTTGACTGAGAAGGATAGAACTGTCGATCTCTATCTCCACCTGCTTCTGCATACAATAATTCTTACTTGATTCACAAATATCAGAATACTTCTTTTCTGAGGATAACATAGACAATTCATCGAATATAACATCTTTGCTAATTACAAATTTTGGGGATTTAGGTTCGAGACACCATAATCTGTATCCTTTTACTCTAGGAATATGACCAAGAAAAATACACATTTTAGCTCTAGGCTCCAATTTTTCTTCATTCACATGCATGTATGTTAAATACCCAAAAAATTTTAAATCAGAGTAATTTACAGGAGTACCTGACCAAACTTCTTTAAGAGTTTTATAATTAATAGCTACAGAAGAAGCACGATAGATAATATAGCAAGCAGTAAAGATCGCGTCTGTCCAAAAATCTTTTGTCAAACTTGCATTAGAGATCATAAAACGAGCTCTTTTCAAAAGAGTTCCGTTTATCCTCTCTATTAACTATTCTGTTGAGGCATCATCCTAATTGTGTGGTATCGAACAATTTCTTCATTTTTGTAAAATTTATTGAATTTATCTTCATAAAATTCCAAACCATTATCTATTTTGAGTCGCTTAATCTGTCTTCTTGTCTGTTGCTCAATCATAACATTTCATTGCTTAAAGGTTAAGAAAACATCATTTTTCTGCTTCAAAAAATAAACCCAAACCTTCCTTGAATAATCATTTATGAAAGTCAACATATATCTGGCATCACACTTGAACAGAATACACGAAGATCCCTAAAGATCTGAATGAATATAATCTAAAGTTCCTTTTGTCTAATGAACTGCTGGTGAATTAAAGCTAACTCTTTTTTGCTTTTTCAAAATATAATGCTCATATAACTCTATCGGCCTAGTACTTTGCCCATAAAGAAGCTCTTTTTTGCTTAATATAGCTAAGCCCTTCTCAGTCATATAACCTAACCACATGTGCCATAATTTGGTGATATCAGAACTAAATAAATATGGTGTAGAGACTGCAATAGAACCTATAACTGAAGATCCCTGCAAAATACACAAACTAACAAACCTACAAGCTTTCATGATCATAAGAGCACCTTTACTAACTTTCAAAACTCCACCTTTAGCTGAATACTTATACCCAAGTACCTCTAGGGTGCTCAAAGAGACGAGATTTTTTTTAAAATCAAGAACATATCTAATATCAGTGAGCATTCTCATAATACCATTATGCATTTTAATTCGGATTGTACCCTTATCCATAATATTGTAAATATTATTATTACCCATCAAAACAATTCTACCATTACAAGATTCATAAGTGGAGAATAAATACCTATTAGGACATATGTGATAAAAACAACCTGAATCTAAAATTCATTCATTCTTATACGTTATTCTATCATTAGTCACAAAGAAAATATTTTCACTACTCTCATTTGTTGCAACACTAGCTTCAGCGGTTTCACTATTTTTCTAAACAATTTTTTTCTTATGCTTTTCTTTATTCTTTAACTTAAAACAGTCAGACTTAATGTGCCCTTTTTTATGACAGTAATTATACTCTAAATTCTTATGTCTGAATTTAGATCTAGCTTTATATTTTTTGTTTTTGGAGTTTCTCTTCTCTAATCTGCCCCTAGCAATTAATCTTTCTGCCTAGCTTTCATTACTTTTCCCAGTTATATCCTTATCAATCTGTTCCTTAGATTTCAAAGCAGATTTAATTTTTGGATATGAGATTGTATCATTCCCATAAATTATAGTATCACGAAAATATTTAAAAGACTGAGGAAGAGAACATAATAATAATAGGGCTTGATCTTCATCATCTATTTTAACATCTATATTCGCTAAATTCATAACAATAGAATCAAATTTATCAAGATGTGAGAGTATAGATGTATCTTCTGTCATTGGAAACATATACAAGGATTGCTTTAAAGCCGATTCTCCATTGACTTCTTCATATACAAAGTTTTTAACTTCTCCCACATATCTCTTGCAGTTGTCTTAGTGATGACTTTCCAAAGAACTTCATCAGAGAGATTTAAGATAACACACTATCTCGCTTTTTTATCCATAGCAGCAAAATCTTTATCATCTAAGTTCTCAGACTTTTTCTCCTCTCTTTGAAGAGCTAACAAAACTCCATCTTGGATTAAGATGACCTCTATCTTGAGCTGTCATAATCCAAAATTGACACTTTGATCAAACTTTTCAATATGGATCTTTGGTATTGTCATTGTTGCCAAAATCTCGAAGAGGCTCTAATATCAATTTGTTGATAAAATATTCCCATGAATTAGCAAAAGAGATAATAAAAAAAATAACAAGATACTAATATTTATGTGGTTCAGTTAATATGATCTATGTTCACGGATGAGGACGAGAAAAATATATTACTATCTTCAAAATGGAAGAATACAAAATTTAAAAGAGTGCTTCTAAACTTACAAATAAAAGAGAGTACAAAATTTTAAATTAAAAGGACCTGAATTAACTTCAAAAATCCAAATAACTTATAAGCTTAATTTTTTATAAAAAATTCAAAATTTAAATACTTTTAATTATTTTATATTTCTTAAAATTTATCGTACCTATAATTTAAAGAAGGAGAGTAATAAGTTTAATTATTATATATATATATATATGACGGATGCAAGGCATCAACAAATCATAGAGAATCATGTACTAATTTAAAGGTACTTAATTAAAGATGTAAAGAAAATATGACATATTCTGGCTCTCCTTCTCTTCATCATTATCCCTTATCCTCTCAAGTTTTCTGTGCCCGGTTTCTTCTTCTTCTAGTTATCTTTTCTTTCTCTCCATTAAAATCAACCTCAGATCTTTCATTAGTATTTGCTTCAAAAATATTCCTTGCAGTAACCAATTCTTATTTCCCAACCCAATTAGATCCAATTTGTATTTCTGTAATTTGCTTTCTTATTTTGAGTGTTTGATCTAAACAACACATTGCTTTTGTTGTTCAGTTACTTCATTTTGCACCCACGTCATCCAGGTATTGATCTTTGTTGTAATCACAATGGAAATCCTGATTTCCGTTGCTGCAAAAATTGCCGAGTACTTGGTTCCTCTCTTCGTTCACCCTTGGACCTACCTCTGCAGCTATAAGACCAACTGTGAGATTCTTAAGAATGATATATGGCAGCTTAAGGCTGCTAGAGACAGCGTACAACAGAAGGTTGATGCTTCAAAACACAAAGGTGAAGACATTGAACAGAATGTCGAGGGATGGCTGAAAAGAGTAGACGAGATCATCCATGAGGTGGAAAGGGTTATTGAAAAGGCTGAGAAATCGAACCACCCAAATTTAAAGACCCGTTACCAGGTTAGCAAGAAGGCAAAGAGGGAGGTGAAGGCTATTGCTGGACTCAAGGAAGAAGGGAGATTCGAACAAGTTTCCCATTCAACCATTCCAGAAGAGATATGGCTTAAAAATTCTGAAGGGTACATGGAGTTTGGATCAAGAAAGTCGATTTTGAACGAAATACTAGGCGCGCTACGCAATCCCAAAGTCAACAAAATTCGGGTGTGTGGGATGGGTGGCATCGGGAAGACAACGTTGGTAAAAGAAGTTGGCAGACAAGCAAAGGAGGATAAGCTCTTTGATAAGATCATTTCTGCAGATGTATCCCAGACACCCAACATAAAAAGTATTCAACTGGAAATCATGGAGAAGCTAAATCTGGAATGCAACGTGCAGAGTGAAACTCTAAGAGCAGGATGGCTATATGAAAGATTGCAGAAAATGTCGAAAGAGTTCAAGATCCTTATAATTTTAGATGATATTTGGGGGACACTTGATACGGTGGCAATCGGAATTCCCTTGGGAGATGATAATAGCGGATGTAAAGTACTAATGACATCGAGAAGTCGAGATGTATTGTCCTGTAAGATGGATTCTCAACACAATTTTTTTGTTGATACTTTGAATGAGACGGAAACCTGGAGTCTTTTCGAGAAGATGGCAGGTGACTGCATTCAACATGGTGAATTGAAATCTGTGGCAACAGATGTAGCCAAGGAATGTGCAGGTTTGCCCATCGCTATTGTAACCGTAGCACGGGCATTAAGAAATGAGAGTATATCTGGATGGAAGGATGCTTTGCTACAATTAAGAAGGCTTTCTTCTAGAAACTTCACCGGAATACAGGCGCAGGCATATTCCTCTATTGAGTTGAGTTACAATTATTTAGAAAACGAGGAACTCAAGAATATCTTTCTGTTAATAGGATATACCTACATCACAGATTTTAACAGCTTGTTGATTTTGGGTATGGGTTTGGATTTGTTTGGAGGCATTAATAAGATGGAAGATGCTCAAAATCGGGTACGTACTTTGGTCAATAAGCTCAAAACTTCTTGTATGTTGCTTGACGATGCAATCGGATCTAGGGACTTCTATATGCATGACATTGTTCGCGATGTCGCCGTATCAATCGCGCTTAGAGACCAACATGTATTTACAGTGAGAAATGAGCCGGTAAATCAATGGTGGGAGGATAAAGAAAATATTCGTACCTCTATCGTCTTAAGTAATGTCAAGATTAGTGAGTTTCCGGAAGTGTTGGATTGTCCGCAACTGAAACTTCTCTCTATAAATTGTCATAATTCTTCAATAAAAATTCCAGATAAATTTTTCACGAGAATGGGAGAGCTCAGAATTTTAGATTTCTCTTCTATGCATTTATTGTCACTGCCTTCGTCTCTTCGTCTCCTAACAAATCTTCGAGCATTGTGTTTCCGCTCTTGCAAACTGGACAACATAGCCAATATTGGAGACTTGAAGAAACTGGAAATCCTT